>BQKZ01000419.1:50216-129780 GCA_036244855.1 Temnopleurus reevesii | reverse complement strand
AGTGGCAGACAAATGTCTTCAACGTTGGACAAGCATCTTCCAGCTGTATTTCTGCATTCTCAAAGCGTCTTTCAAATTTCTTATGTAAGCTCGGAAGACATTGTGTCTTAATAAAACTTCTTACATATAGAAGCAAAGATGAAAAAAAAACAGAGTTTCTTGTTTAGGTATTGGCTCAAGTCGTAGGAAATCATATTTTAAAATATTTTATGTGTAATTTTTCCCGTTTCAGTCATAAAAGCTGAATTGCAATCAAAGCAAACCAATTTTTATACTCAATACTTGCTTATCTTAATATTGTGCTTCGTGCAAGCCTAGTTTTAGGGTTCCTGTAAAACTGCTTCACCAAGATATCCCATTATCTTCTGGGATTTCCCATTTTGTAAACCTCGTAACTATTTCCTGTCATAAAGTCTGCCATTTTCATAAATTTGTAGCGTTTGAAAAAAAAAGAAATAGATCAAAAAATCTAGCAAGGTGGTCTGTTGTTTTAAACACCATGAGCCCGTATTCTGATATCAGGTTTAACTTAAACCGAGTCTAAATCTGTGGGTTAAGTATGGGTAGCCCAAAGTGCCAAAACTTTATATAAACTATACAATTCGTATGTTAACTGCTTTCTTTTCATATGCTCTAATAATGTAGAAAGCTATTTAAGTTTTTATTCCAAGACAGTTTTTAATGCTATGAGTGTCAAATGTGCTGGTAAATTAAACACCGACTATTATAGATTCAAGCCTCTTTTGGCTTCCCATACTTAAACCACAGATTTAAACTCTAGATTAAGTTAAACCTGACATCAGAATACGGGCCATATATGATTTAAACTCAGTAGATGTTATTGCAACATAATTCCTGATATAATGGACATTTGTTGTTAATAATTTTGACTATACAGTTGTCTCCTCGTAATCAGTATTCGGATAAAGGACAGCTCGGTTAATCGGTTTACCCTTGGGAGACAAACCGATAAACGGCATGAACTTCCTGGCAACTCAATTTATATACCCAAGCACTTTATCAATTTGGCCAAGAAGATGACAAGTAATGATAGTAAAGTATTATTAATGATTATAGTACAGTATAATTAAAATTAAGATCTTTAATGAACAATAATGATAATATGAAGAAGAGAAGCGGACGAGGAAGAAAAAGACGAAGAAAAAATAGAAGAAGTTGACGATGATGAAAAGAAGTAAAACTCTCTTGAATATCTCTCACAATATGGAGGTTTATTTCACATTGTGGATTGGTTGTATCATTCTATTGGCTGAGGTATTGATGACTAATTCAATGGCGGATAAAATCACTAGATATTCCAAATAGAAATAAAGCAAGTGGAAATGTAATCAAATCATGGATGTCAATACTTTGTAACATATTCATGAAAACAGATACCCCTTTTAAACTTCCATTTGAAGGCGAGTGAAAAACAAAACCCCTAATGTCATTGCAGCAAAAAAAGAAGTTTTTGAAGATTTCTATTTCCACTTTTGCATCTCATTTCTAATTATGGTGGTTGAGATATAACCAGAAAAATTCAATGGAAGCAGATTGTTGTCAGAAAATTTAATTACTGAAACTTTATCGTGGTAGTTCGAGAAGGAAAAAAGGGGGAGAGAGAAGGTGTTTTGGAAGCCGGCTGTCGGATGGTAAGAACCACAGAAGTAACTTAAAACTTGACTCGCTCCGGGCGGTTCAGAAACTTGTCAACTAAATGGCTATCAAATTTGTTTTTCAAAGGCTGAATGAAGCCTCCTTTTCTTTATTACTCTAGCTTTGGTTTTTTCGATTGATTGGTGATGTAAGCAAGCGCATTTTTCTTGAATCCTCTCAAGTCTTGGGAATGATTTTAGCTGCCAGCATCATCACCTATCTATCAAATCAGTGATATGCTTTATCAGCCTTCCCTTACCTCTTATGCCCAAAAGTTCACCTCTGATCTAGTTCAGTATTGTTATAGAAAAGAAAAGTTTATTTGTTTGACTATTTCCGTAGAATGTCGAACGCCAATTCAATGCTCATTTGTAACGATATTCATATCGGAACCGGCTTGTGATTGTTGTGTCCGCACATTTCAGTACAAGGCGTACTGATCTACTATCTATGACCCACTTTATTTTACGAAAACAGTTTATATCGTATTTGTACTTGTCTAGTTTTATATCAAATCATATGCATCAAAAATATATCAACTTAATCAATAGTACCTTTGGAAGATATGCTCAGTTTTCTGGCAAGGTTGTTGACGTTTTCACCGTTTTGAATTTCAAGGGGGAAAAATAGCATCTATATTATTTTCAAGATTGTGAATCGACGATTGTTGAATTAACTCTCTCAGGGTGCAAATATGAAAATAATTTTCATAAAGGTGTAATATAAAAAAGAGAATAAAAATAAAGACACGTAAATTGTGTAGTTTCTCTTGTTGACATATGGACATTAGGACATCAGAACTTTCGATAGCCCTAAGTGGATATTTTGACTTAATTATAATTTGGAGTGCTATCCCTCTTGGGTAGACTTTAAATGCATTGCCACCCTTCTCGAATGCGGAGTCTTATATTTGATGTCCTATTAATCCGTCCATTTGTCAAGAAACAGCGATAATCTCAGTCGGTAGAGCGTTTGACTTGGAATGAAGCGATCGCTCAGCTCAGGGTGTGGATTAGACCCCCAAAGTTATCGCGTTTCATCAACCATTCTGTAAAATATTGCACCCTAAGGAGAACGTGCAGTATTTCGGCTAAAAGGACACTCTCATTGTTTGTAGGTGCAACATTTCACGCCTTTTTAACTGCGTATCGATATAATGACTGAGGAAATATATTTCTTTCTCGCATGTGTATTTATCTACGCGATTTGATTGTAGGAATAAATGTGATATACAAATTAGACAATGATTTTCAAAATGAGTTTCAAGTGTAGTTGATTTCAAAATCGTTTTGAGCAAGCTATGAATGATTAAAAGTATAATTGCTTAACAAATATGGCAAGAAAAACCATGGCGTCATCAGGTGCTTAAGCCCCGGTCACATAGGACCCCGGAAGCAACACGATTCACCCCGACTCGTTGTTCTGAGGCAGTAACTGTGAATTAACAAAGAGTCGGGGTGAATCGTGTTGCTTCCGGGGTCCTATGTGACCAAGGCTTTAGGCGAGATCATACTTTATTGAAGAAAAAAAACTTTGGTATTTAATCGTGTGTCTTCTGCGAGCTGACAAACAACAAGCCAAGAAAAAATAAAAAAGTTCCTCAATATTTTTTTTACCCCCTCTCCCAATCCCCCTCTCTCACTCTGTCTTATAGATTTTTTTGGCATATTTTTCCCCTAATAGTAAATTTATGAATTTATTGAGAGGTTTTAGATTGGGACTTGACAAAGTTTCAAACGTATCAAAAAAGTTTGCCAAATTTCAACTGTGATATATAATTACAATGGGCATATAGGCCTTAATACAACTGGGCAAAATTAATGATGTCATTACGTGAAACTATATATGAATACCAATGGACACTATCATTCAAACATGTGCTTGAAAATGAATACTTATCTCACTTGATCTTACTCATGTTGCGACGTTAAGAATTATATACAGTGTTTTGTGATTGTTGTGATGATTTTTGAGCTAAACAATCTTGCAATATTGCATCCCTTTAGAACTGTGAATCGATATGAAGACCGTAATTAATGTATTTCTAAAGCCAGGGTAATAATGCTGCAAATGTAGAGCGCTTAGGGAATGCTCATGAAGAGTTGATAAGCGCTATATAAAAGCCGTTCGTTATTATTATCATTACAATTTTGCTGCGTTTGGTGTACTTGACTTTGTGCGAGTATGGGAGGGGATGTTCTAGTTTTGCTCTTTCCCCAATCGAATTCTCACAACTGTTTTTATCTCAGGCGTGTACTACGATATATGTTAGCAATCGATAATGGAAGTATCAGACACAGATTTAGAGGAACTCACTAAAGTAAAATAACGAGATGGGGATGGAGAGAAAAAGGTGAATAAAAAAACAGGGAAAATCAGCCGTGAAACCGTACCCATTGTCAATAATTGCCTAAAATGATACAGAAATTGAGCTGATAGCTGTTGATGACAAAGATGAGTAAAAATGATAAGAAAGATGCGAGAGGGTGTTTGTAAGATGACTGATGAGAGTCAACGATGTTCTCAGGCTGGCATCCTGTTGAGCCTTAGAAGCAAGTGATGGAGAAAGAGGAGGGGGTGATTCAGGTTTTTCAACGCCATCGGTTACAAACCATCTCTTATTTTTTGAAATGATACGTCTATTATACATCATTTGTTTTCTAAGTTTTCTTCTTTTTTTTAGCTGGTTTGCTTGGAGGTATGTTAGGGTGCCTGCTTACAGTTCCGCCTCTCCCGTTTCCCCTCGTTTAAACTCACAGCGCCTCTCGCGTAAACAATAAATGTAGGGGGATGAAACACTGCTCTGGTATTGTGGGTCGGAGCGCGAAACCCGAGTAACGTATCATCCATCTCATGTTCCGGGGGAATGATGGTGGAGTGATGCGATCCGGCCAGGGTAGGAGGAGGATAGGCTAACCATCTCGCTGTGGTTTTTCTCCACGATAAACGCGCTGCAATTTATGAAGCAATCGGAGCTCCCATTTAGTCAGGGCGATATCTGTTTTTCCATTAATTGATTTTTGCCACTGGTTTTTTGGAAATGGGATATTTTTTGCACTCTATCTCCCCCATAAAGTAGCGATACATTTTAATTTATTGTCGGGTACAAATGGGTGTGATTGTGCCGTGACTTTGCTTCCAATCCTAGCCATGAAGAGGTTTGAGACCAAATTACTTTGCCCCTTCGGGTTGCCCCTATATCAGGCTTTAAACAATCAAGAAAATGCTCACATGATATGAGCTATTGGTATACATTTAATTGTTTTAATGTGTTCTATTTGTAGAGCTCGGTTTTACCGTCTATTTGGAAAGACCTTCACAACATATGTAGCTCGAACTTGTACACCAGACTTGAACGTAATGTAGTTATTCATGTAGAGCAAAACAAAAACAAAAACAAAACAAACAAACAAAAAGGAACAAATTTTACTATCAAACAAAAAGGAACAAATTTTACAATCTTTTTAAATTGATTAAAAAAACGCTATGAGGCTATTCATCTTTTTTCTTATTAATCCACTCCACGCTATGCATACATTCTTATTTGTCTCTCATTCATTTATTTACTATTTCTTTTATTATCTATTTGCCTCCTCATTCAGTTATTAATAATCATCAGTAAATTTGCTCAATCCCGTCAAATACACTGTTAGAAGTATTTATTCGATCTTGGATGAATCCCCACCATCGTTGCTTATCATTATCAAAAACTAGAAAATGTGTATATTTGGACTGGAATCGGATATGGGTATTTGCTTATACCTTTTTATCTGTCACCCCTTTCTACGCGCCTCTATATGGTTTTGACGTTTTGCGCTACTTACCAAATGAAAGACTACAAGTGCATCCAAATTAAAAAAAAAAATTGTTATTATTCACTCATGCGTGTAATATATAATATGTTTTATACGAGAACGATCCCAGCTTTACGAATCTGTGCTAATTATTGATCATAATTTTGATTAAGATATCATTATACATCGATCAATTTAGGTTTCGGTTTTTTTTCTGGGACGCACTTTGTATTGTAAAATTGCACCTATTTTTTAACTATGAATTAGCAAAGCGCCCCGTTTTCTATAAATGTAAATTGTTAAAATCCTGGAGCCGCCCCTGTTTAGGTTAAATGGAAATAAAGAACAGAACATATAAGATTGTTCAGTTTGTATATGAAGAAATGAATCAAAATATCAAATTCGATCATAAGTAGGTCACCAAATTATAGCTTGGGGAGCTGAAATATAAAAGATTAATCATTTGTATTTGCACAATATCTTTTAAATCCCAATTTTATTGTTTGCTTTGGTACAAAGTCTGATTTTAATGTGCTTTTATTGGTGTTGATCTTCTTATGAAAATTGTTCTAGATGAAAGCTTATCTCGTGTCATCAGTCACGGCGGTGTCTGTCTATTGATGGGAAAATATTGTGCTTCTGAAAAGAAAATGTGTAATTTACAAATGGATGTTAACTTTTATCACTTTTCGAACAAAAGCCATGATGCGATTATGAAGTATGACTTTTTGTGAGGAATTCATTTGGAACATGCTATTGTTATATTGCGAAAATAAGTGTCAAGAGGACAAAGACTAAGCTACTCTATCTCTTCTGTTAGAACGAAGTGAAAAGGATAGAGTACATTATGAATAAAGAAAAAGCATGACCCTGCAAATGACGGAATGTGCTGAAATACACATATTTTGATAATTCAGGACTTGTCAAAACAGGAGATTTTGGCGGCGAATGTTTCTTGCAAGAAAAAGCAAAGACGCTGACATCTCCTGATCACCGTCCTCTTGATAATCATCATCATTAGCAGCAGCAGCATCAGCATCGTCATCATCATCATCATCATCATTATCATCTTCACCACCATAATCGTCATCATCATCATCATCACCATCACCATCGTCATCACCATCACCAAAAATGACCATCATCACCATCACCATCTTCAAAGATGACCATCATCACTGCGATCATTATCATCAACATCATCATCCTCCCCATCTGCACCACCATCACCATCATCACAATCACCTCAATCATTATCATCATCATCATCATCATAATCATCATCTTCATCATCATCATAATCATCATCACCACCATGATCACATCACCATCATCATCATCACCATCACCTCTTTCATCATCATCATCACATCCATCATCATCATCGTCATCATTACCTTCACCATCATCATTATCATCACTATCACCAGCACAACAATAAGGGCCTTTAACATAGAGATACAATTAATTTTGCAATTATCTCATTGATCCACATTTTGCCAATAGATTTGCAATAAATATTTATCATAAGTTTAATTGCATCTTTTATGTTAGAGGTCCCTATTACGGAACTATGTATTGACCACATAGTAGGAACTGATGAAGTACAAGTGGAATGACCCACCTAAACGTTTCCCCGTTCTTCTCATCACCCTCAAACCCATCTGTTCGATCCATCCTACAATGTAGAATGAAGAAGGGCAGGTAAATATTACAAATTAAAAGTTTCTGAGGGATTTGTAGACCCTTGACCTTCTCAACTGTCTTGGCATTGGGGGATCTGTTCAATCGATCAGCAGAGGGGAGAGAACACGAGTTGAAGATGTGTCAGTTGGTCTACTAGTCACATCATCCAGTCCCACTTGGTCTAAAATCTGCTTTTTCACAACTGCTTATACAGATTACAGTTGGACCTCGTTAAAAAGAACGTGTTGATACATTTTGTTTCATTTCCTTATCTTTTTTTTTTGCTTTTTCTAAAAAACTGATACAGTGGAGCCTCTGATATATTGTGTACACATAATTTTTTTACTCAGATTTCTGCAAAACAATATGGCCCAAATGAATATTGATACGAGATAAAAGATTCCATTGTAGTTGAGATTGAACTGTAATCACATGAACAGTAACATTCCTCCTCGTTCATTTTATCAAATAACCACTAAAATCATAACAAGTCCACTCCTATTCTTGGCATTCAATGTTTTTCTTCTTTTTAATTTATTTTTGTTAGACTTCAGTATAATAAAATATACAAGCTTCACTATAATCTACTCCAGTGCATACATACATATATATGTGAATTGGTACATGTACATAGACTCTCGTCACTTTGCTTTAGTAGAACATTGATGGGGTACTTTGACCAATCACAACAAAAACAACAACAACCAAGAAATCCAGTCACTTCTGATATACAAAGCAAAGATAATGTATTAACTCCCACAACATATAACGATGCAGATCTTTTTCATTATCTTCACAAGCGGTTGCTGGTACCTCTTGGTCTATAAAATAAAAGAGTACACAAATACTTTTCTTGATCACACACATAAAACAGTTATAAATAGAAGCAACAAACAAGAAGAATTTAAGAGGATTTTATGAAGTATCTGACAAAAAACTTCGTCTCTAATTAAACCTACAATGGCAGATATGCTGTCTTTCACAATGCTAATATGAGGATAATTCACAGAGTTTTAGCATATTTGTAAAAGTTGTAATGCCCAGTACTCTCAACAAGAAGCAACTTCATCATAATCTTGACATAGGTTTTCTAAAAGAGACCATTTTTGTCAATTTTGTTCAAGTTCTGGTGGCAGCTTTAGATTTTGTTTCAATACTGACTTTTGAATACAATATGTCCATAATTGTTGCCAATTTAAAGATTGAACAAAAGAGAGTAAATCATACCATTCAAGGAATAATAAAAGGAGATGAAATAACATCCCGTCCCAAATAATTTTAAGAAATGATTAATTTGCTTTTTTGAGGGACATGTAACATATAGTGATTACTCCATCACTGGTGAAGATGATATATAACGGAATGTCAAAAAGTATTAATTCATAAGCCTAAAGCTATTAAATATGCTCACTTTCTGTTCATCAATTACACCATTCTCGTTCTAAGGTACACTTTGCATATAATATTCTAACATACACAACTACACATGCAAAGGTGTAGCTTAGAATGAAAATCTTATTACTTATGATGTGTAACATATCTTAGTGCTATCATTATTGCAAAAATCAAACAAAAATATTTGCTTTTCACTATTCTAAAGTGCTGGATAAAGAAAACTACAATTTTAACAGCTGCAAACTTAAAAATAATCTGCTATGTACAAAATCAAAGGAAAATCATTTCATTGGAACTCTCTTATCTGTGTTTCAGAAAAACATTGCTCACAATATAAAAGAATTACAAATAAGCTATCCTATTGTATTTCTAAAACAATATCAAAATGAGAAAAAAATGGCTATAGAATGTACAAAAAATATATTGAGATGAAAATAATACTGCCAGTGTGTTGATGTGGAAAACTGCATAGAGAAATAAATGATAAAACAAAATATTCAAATTCATTTTAAAATAAATCAACCTTCAGTGCAATCAATATATCAAAGTGCAATAAGAAGAAATAGTTGGGAAAATCTTGGCAATTTCAAAGGTAGAAAAGTTTTAAATGTGACCAAAAGAGATGCAAGCTTGTAATAAGATCATTCTGTCTTGAGCCTTCTCTGCCAACTCATCAAAACTTGTTGCTCAGTCAGCACAGATAGATAATTTTCTCATCAAAATGAACTTGACAGTTTGAGTGAGCGATTGCCATGGAAAAGGAGAATAAAATCATGAATTCTCATTATGATTAAAATATTCAAGGCCGGTTCCAAAACAGGGGTACAATTGTCTACCCTTCTTCATCATTTTTCCCACTTGAATTTAATTTTCATTGCCGAATCCCACGATTTTCGACAAAGTTGGAAAAGAGGGCCGAAAGATGAGAAAGATGTATAGATCTTTGATAATGAAATAACTGGATTGAAATTGAGTACAGGCGTAAAACACATCAAAAAGTTGATCTAATCAGGCTTGGAGTCAACCAGAGTTTGAAACATCCCCCCCCCCCTTCTGAAAAACTTTGCGGGGTAAAAATTGTCATATCGCAAATGAAATTACCAGATACCTACCCTGGGATCGTATCAATTTTGCCCGAATTTCTGCGCAAACTCACAGGAAATATATCAAAAAAATGTTGCAATTTGTAGCCAGGGTTTGTGAGAGAGCCAAAAGAGTTCATCAGGAGTCCATAAAGACAGATGTTCAGAGATAGGGCATTGTTTGCCACTATGCTTTTTAACTGTCATATCTATCCTGCCGGCTTTCCCTAAATTTTATTTTCATAATGAAATTTGCAGGAAGTTTGGACAAGTGGTGAAGCGATTTTGATATTCCATGGTTGTCAAAATGCCCAGATTGAGGGAAAAAAATGTCTCTGTGTTGGCTTGAAAGCAGTTCCTGTTCGTTCTACTTTTGTTTGTTATCATTTATTGTATGCATTAATTTTGTGGTTGACAGATTTCGGTGGATTTTCTCACGAAAGTGGTGTGTAGGATGATTATGATGATGAAGAGTTCAATCCCCTAATTAGTGGACCTCAAACTCTGCAGAGTTCGATCTAACCTTCAAACTTTTAAATATAAACATGGTACAACAGAAAGTGATACTGGAATCTTGTTTCATAAATACATGTATCAAAATACATTTGCCATTTATAACTGTTAAAAGCAATCAATTTGATTGCATCTGATGAACTAAAAGTTCAGCGGCTATGCAGTAAACGAACAAAAAAATTATCAAACCAATGCATTTCCAAATTATGACACAAAATTGAGAATTATCTTGAACGCATAAATCATCTGGCAGTCCTCTTCAAACCATAAGTTCATTTGTGATTTCATTGTGAATTGTTAAGAAACACACTTCCCTGAGCTGAAGTTCATAAACAAAAATAAGTAGATTTGAGCCATCAGTGACAACAATATGATATTTGAGTTCAACATGTCTTATTAACAAAAAAATGCTGATTAACTTCTTACACCTGGGAAGTAAATACCTTATCCCTTGACAATAAAAATATTTCGATTTCGATTCTGGAAAAAAAAATGCAATTCAAGGACCATTATCACAAAATACTTAAAGAAAAAAAGTGTTCAAATTCACCAGTAGGATTTTAATGCAAATTGCATCTATCTTGCATCATTTCTTTAGAAAAGCGATCAACCGTAGATTATTTTTGCTTTGATTTTAACTCTAAATGCAAGGGTCGGTTACATAATAGCAAATTTACACATATTTGAAGATCTTCAACTAAACTCTTTGATGAGGACTATCTTTGTGATTAAAGGACAGTGTAATCAAAAGTATATCAAGGTGCAATACATTTAAAACAAAACCGAAAAATAATTAGTTCTTCAAATTAAAAAAAACTTTTAAGGAGAAGGATTAAATGTACATTTTAACATAGTTTACATCTTTTCATGATACAGACAATCAACAATATAGCACACACAAGTTTTTGAGCAATTCATGGCATCATTTACAAATCTACCAAAGGGGAAACATGTATTTTTAGTCTATTTCACTATGACACATTGGTATAATATTGGGAAAAGGTACTTATTTTCCTCATAATATGTACTATCAATTTGAACTTCTATGTGAATAAATATGTTTTTTTTTTCAAAGTCTGTACAATGGTAGTTTTTCATTTCTTCTTTCTTAATATCAACAAAGTCACAAGATAGCTTTCACAAGAGCTATATAATCTAACATGAATCGTATATCAATTATCATCATGATTAAACCTATCCACAATTTCTAGCTGCCTAGCACACGACTCTCTTCATCACATATTAAGGTAACATTTCATATCAAAGTTTTGTGTCTCCTCACATTCTACTAAGACAGTCCTTCAGGTATCCTTTGTACAAATAGTCTGTGATATGTCCGGCTTTTATATATTACACATTTCTTTTTACAACAAATGCAAAGCTACTGTTATCGTCTGTACAATTACAACAAAGTCTTTGGTTTTATCAATTAGCATAAATAAATTGAAGAAATCATAAGGGGTATTCTGCTTGGATATGGGAAACTTTTTTTCTTATTTGAATCTGAAAAAGAAGAAAAAGAATGTGGGTATATAAATCAAGTTTAATTAACTTAATATGCTTTGTGCACTTGGCAATTTTCTGCATGTTGCAATCTGTTTTAATGAGAAGATTATTGTCATATACATGTTAAACAAGCTGTAAAAGTTCTGAAGCAGAGCATAATACTCCAGATACCCAAGCTAATGTCCGTTTCGAGTTTGGAGTTAAAAATTATTTGTAACAAAATCCAAGATAATAAAAAATTCTGGTTGAGGGATTCAAAGCAAAAAACAATCAATTACATATACACATGATTTACCTTCATAAATATATAAGTACCATTTCATTTTCAGATATTGTATTAGTATACTACTTTCCCTTCATCTGCAGAAAACACATTGTTTTTTGTTCATATGTTGTTAAATCTTCACAATCATGACTCGCAGTTTAAGTCCTTCACTGCCGTCAATCGTAAACACTCTTCATCCCAATCATATTAAGTAAAAAAAAAAACCTATTTCATGTTCAACGATGATCTTCAGTTTCAAGCAAATATTGAGGTATCTTAGGTATTTCTCTTAATTTCTTCACTTTGTCTTTGTACAGAAGCAACTACCTTTACACAGAATTAGGAGATACTCTTTTATATCTTTAATCACCCACACATACATGTTCCTAAAAGGAGGAATTAAAATCAATGTCTTAAGAAATTTGACTTCAATTTCAATGAGTTGTGCTTGTATTTTCTCAAGATGAAAAGAAAATCTATTTTGGGGCCCCAATTCTAAATAGAATTATCAGAGCCGCATAAAGCGAAGATCATAGAAAGTTGATTTTGAGTATGAATGGTGTTTCTCTGGATCATAGCCACCATGATTACTACAAAGAACATCTCATCATATTTCATGTCATTTAAATAAGTACAAGAGCGTCATAATCTATGGATATATTAAATTATACCCTGTTGTAAATAAATTGCCCCTAAAACATTTGCCAAGCGGAGATACACAGAAGTCAAAACAATAGAAATTTTGGGGAATGAAGCACCACAAAGACAAGGAAATATCTACTGCATGAACAAAACAAAGTACCCTGATGGAAGCAAGGACAAAAATAATTCATCTGGTATCACACTTTTTTCCTTCAATGTGATATACTTTTTGACAAAAACTTGCCATACTAATAAAATCTCCCTAGGGAGAAACAAATATATAAACATACAAAATAACATCGCAAAACCAAGGTCTTGGAAGAAATAAAATGGAAGCTCTGCTGACTAGTAGTCATGCGGTCACTTGTCCAATAACTGACACCTAAAGGTTTAATCAAGATTTGTATAAAAAGGTGGGTATATATCCAACTAAATGATTTGAGACTATGAACTTATTTGAGGGGCCATGGGTGGGGTCCTATCATTGGATCGCTCAAGAGCTATTTCTTTATTTTGAGCTAATTCTCGCTTTAGAGCCATTTCCCTAGAAAACGCTTCTTCCCTGTTGAGAGCTATTTCACGGTTGAGCGCCTCCTCTCTGCTGACAGCCATCTCACGGGACAAAGCCTCCTCTCTCTTCAACGCGATTTCATGAGCCTGGGACATTGCTTCCTCTCGGTTGAGAGCTCTCTCGCGAGAAAGCGCTTCTCTATTTAGCGCCATCTCACGTGACAACGCTTCCTCCCTATTCAATGCCCTCTCTCTTGAAAGAGCCTCTTCTCTGTTTAGTGCTCTCTCATGGGAAAGGGCCTCTTCCCGATTTAGCGCCCTCTCGCGGGAAAGCATCTCTTCGCGACTCATCGCCATCTCACGGGATAGAACTTCCTCTCGGTTGAGAGCGATTTCATGGTTGAGCGCCTCATCTCTGCTGAGGAGCATCTCGCGATGTCGGTCAACCTCCCGGCTGTATGCCGCATCCCTGCTGTCAGCAGACGGGGCCATACTATTCCTCATGATGACGGAGCCTGGGTCCTGCGGGTGCAGGCTGGTGGGTTGCTGGATGACTGAGATTTCATTGGCTTTGGAGTTGGCAGCAGCTGCAGCGAAGCCATTGAGGAGATGGGGAGGTGGGTAGTGGTAGAACGCACCCTCTGCGAAACCTGGGTGCATGCCGAACATGTCGCCACGGAACACTTCACCTTCCTTAGGGCTGACGATGAATGGGGGCTCCACGGCGATACGTCGCCCTCGTCGTCCACCCCCATTCCACATGTGTGTGCCGAGATGAACCTTGAGGTTGCCTTTGGTCGTGAAGGCTCTGCTGCAGATGTGACATCGAAACGGCTTCTCACCCGTATGGGTTCTCATATGAATCTCAAGGGCGCTGTTCGTCTGGAACTGCTTCCCGCAAACGGAGCAGGAATGCTTGAACTGGGCGGTGCGTTTGTTACTGTCTTCTGGAGACACACTCAGACTGCGCTTCAGCGGTGGGGTCTGTGAGTTGGTGCTCGATGTTGTCTGCTGTAGAGGAAGCTCCTGGCTGAGTGGTCTCGGCATGACTGGAGATACAGAGTGTGGCGGAAAGCTGGGGAGGCTGTTTTGGCCATTGGGCGAGTCATACCTTGGCATTGGCATGTCTCGGATCTTATGAGTCAACATGTGCTGCTTCAGGTTACCCTTCGTAGAGAATCCCTTGCTGCAGACATCGCAGCGAAAGGGACGTTCCTTTGTGTGGCTGCGATAGTGAATGTTCAGGGCACTGGTGCAAGCGAACACCTTACCGCAGTAGTGGCAGGTTGTGTTTGGTCTGACTGGGCGTCTAGCACCAAGCTGCATGCTAGGGACACTCATCAGAAGGCCAGCAGAGCTCATTGTTGGCTTGATGT
Organism: Temnopleurus reevesii; assembly: GCA_036244855.1. NCBI lineage: Eukaryota > Metazoa > Echinodermata > Echinoidea > Temnopleuroida > Temnopleuridae > Temnopleurus > Temnopleurus reevesii. The sequence continues at coordinate 115,355 of BQKZ01000419.1, read as the reverse complement.
CTTCCATGAAAGGGCCGTCACGTGGGTAGTACCCTGGCAGTTCTCCATCTCTTGGAGGAATGTTCTCTTGCGTCCCCTTTGGTCGCAGATCAAGTGCTCCATTCATATCAGTATCGTTGTCATCAATTTTTAGGTCTTCGTCTTCTGCCATGCTCGATGTAATTGACTCAGGTCCATGATGGTTGTACATATGGATGTTGCGATTCTCATCCTCTGACATCATTGACTTGGTATCAGCGCTGTGTCCAGGGCTCGGAGCAGTAGAGGAGTCTCCGTTAGCCATGCTGCTGACAGGTTGTAGTCCAAGAGCACCTGGCATGAATGGCCTGCCCTGGAGTGGACCTCCTGTTTCTTTATCCTCATCTGATGCACCACCTTCAGAGACATGGTTTTCAGCTGGTGGTGATTGGACATCAGAAGGGAGGGTGCCATCTTCAGGTTTGTCACCATCAGGAAACGAATCATCTGGGACTTCTCCCTCTTCTGGTGTAGGTAGATCGTTGCGCTCATCCACGTCCATGTGGTTCTCATCCCCAAGCTCATCCATCTTTTCCAAATCATCTCCTTCAGACTTCATGTCATCAAACCTGGGCTGCTCCATTTGCGGAGGGATGGTCATCCCCTCTGCAGCATGGAGACGAAGGTGCTGCTGAAGAACAAGAGGGTTGCTGAAGCGCTTCTCACAGATGGGGCAGTCGTGGAGAGCTCTTGCGGGTCCTTTGCTCCTGTGGACAGCATAGTGGGTCTTGAGGTTGCCTTTGGTTGTAAAAGATCGGCCACAGATTTTACAGTTGAAGGGGCGCTCACCGGTGTGGGTGCGGTAATGGAGTTGGAGGGAGCTCTTGCAACTCAGAACCCGATGGCAGATGACACACTGGTTAGGATCTGTTATCTTCTGCTCAATATTCTCAACGAGCTGCTGGAGTTTGGAGGTCTCTGATGCCCTCATGCCGGCCTCCGCAAGGTTGGCCAACGACGGAGGTGTTTCAGGTTTCATCGCTTGGTCTGGTTCTGCAGCACTTTTGGAAGACTCAAAGGGCATCATTCCATTCTGACTGAAAGTCATTCTTGGGAAACCAGCGTAGGGTAGAGGATATCCTGCAGACATCGGGATACCTCCAGCTGACATAGCGGGGAAGACGTGAGAGGAGAGAGCCATTGGAGATGTGGATAGAATATGCCTCCTTTCGTTAGGAGATAGACTTTCTCCTTGACTGGTTGATGGACTGTCACGTTCTTCATCACCCTGGCTTCTTTCGTTGCTGTTGGAATGTCTTGCCTCAGACTGGTCCTCCTCCTGTGGACGCCTGGATACTTCGCCCATACTGCCTTCCGACTCTCCTGGAGAGGTGCTCTTAGACGGTTGGCGGGGGAAGATGTCTTCATCCTGGGGGAATTTGGCATGGTCGTTAGGAATGGTTGGCATTGGAATCTGGTGGATTGAAGGTGGCTGAAGTGGTTGGTCCATGAGTGGTGGTGTCGGTGGGTGGTGCCTGACATCCATGTGGATGTGTGGGTACCTAGACTGGTGACGCTGGAAGTGCACCTTCAGGTTGCCTTTGGTGGAGAAGCGGTTGCCACAGATGTTGCACTTGTATGGACGTTCCCCAGTATGGGACCTGATATGGATCTGCAGGGCGCTGTCACTTCCAAACACTTTATGACAGAACCTGCATTTGTGGCGGAAGAAGGGATCATCAGCGCTGAACTTGGGATCAAATACTGACACGTTGGGTGGCTTGGACTTCGGCTGGGTGGACAGCAGACTCTCATGGTAGGGGAGGGGCGGGGGGATCCCAAGTGGGTTGTGAGGTATAAGACGGTTGGCGTGCTGCTGGAGCAGTTCAAAGGGTGACTTCTGACTGGCCATGTGGAACGGTGGTGGCAGTGGTGGTAATAGTCTGCCGTGGGCGTGCATTGCCTCGATAGCAGACTGCTGCACAGCGGATGCAGCAGCAGCTCCTGCTGGGGAAAGGATGTGAGGTGGCTGAATCATTCCAGGGATTGTTGGGATGGGGACAATGGGTGTGGATGGAATGCTGGAGGTGGTTGCAGTGCTTGAGCCAGAGCCAGAGCTGGAAGCCGATGGCTCAATTTTTGTTTCAACAGTTTTATCATCAGGTCCTGGTGAATCCTTCCCATCCGTGGTGTCTTTATTCGGCTCCTGCTTCTGCTGATTCTGTTGATGCAGCTGCTGTAGTTGTTGATGTTGGATGTTCTGCCTCTGTTGCTGGGCAGTCAGATGGTTGATCTGATGCTGGATGCTCTGGATCATGTGCAGCTGGTGTATATGCTGCTGCTGAAGGGCGTATAGCTGCTCTTGGATCATCACAACATCAGTGTGTCCAGGGATCATGGCAGACTCACGGGGAAACTGTGCCACAGCATAGGGAGTGTTCTCAAGGTTGTCCAGGGAAACATTGGACGGTGGTAGGCTGGGGTTGGGGCTTTGATCTGAGGACCTTCCAGGCTGATCCTCCTGCTGTTGAGCCGCTTTCCCTTCAGAGACATAGTTGGGCTCAACGGACTTGCTGCGATCTTCCGGAGTCATGGACCGATCTGATGCGGTGTCCTGGTCTTTCTCGGACATCCTGCTGGACTCTTCCATCTGCTCCTGGCCGTCGTTGAAGATCATCACCACCTGCTTCTTGATGCAGCTCTGTTTGTGCTTGACGAAGTCAGCGAAGAAGACAAACTCCCCTCGGCAGTTGCCACAGACATGGACATCTCCGATAACTTCATCGTGTTCGTCTGAGTTCATGGCATCTAAAGGTTGATGGGTGCCTTCAGATGAACCTGTGTATGGAGATAAAAAGATTGGAGAATATCATAAGCAACTTTATTCTCAATAAATACATTATAACAATGAGAAGTGACAGCAGTGAAGAATTAACTCTTATATTTAGATTTAACCAAAAGAAACACAGTGTTCTTTGTTTGAATTAGAAACACATTTAATATTGCAATATTGCAATTATGTGTAATATCCATGTGTTAAAGAAATACTTGCAGCTTCTATTTGCGAAAAAAAAATATTTATTACATGTATTCTAATAATTCCTACAGAGAGTCCAACAACAATTTCCATTCTTTATATTCATTCACACAAGTAAACACTGTCTACTGATCAGATGGAATGTAAATCATTTACTTCATAAAATTAAATGCTATAAAATGTATTGAAAGGAAATCAATAGACATAAGAAAAAAACAGTCTCATAAAAAACTATTGTTTGATAGTTTCATAAATCATTCAAACTCAAAGTCAGGATCATATACAAATGCAGGAAAATGAAATATAACATGAGAAACAGGGCACAAAATATTTCACAACTAAAAACATTTCAGAAATGTGGCTGCATTCACAGACAAGAGGCGATAACCTTTTTAACCATCACATATGAAAAAACAACAAATTTTATCAGCGCAAATGTCCTTCATTGGGCAGCTATGCAAACAAGATTTCCATCCTTGTCAAATTCTTGTGTAATTCTATTTCACAAAGTGATAAGACGACTGTCTGCCCTCTGAGGCAAAGAGAAAAGACTTCAACTCCCACTACTGTTTATATCAATGGTCATTTGTGTCAACACATTTTTGTTAATGACTTTATTTTGAGTATGCATCAGGAAACACAAATAGAAATTAATCATACAGCTGATTGTATCATGTTGGAAAAAATCCAGATTTTGGTGGTAAAAAAATGTTTTGTCAATGTAATTTAAAAATGCGAGGATTAACCAAACATTAGACAATTCATCGTAATATCGTGATATTAGCATACCAATTATATGTATCAATGAACACAGAACACATAAGTGTAGTTGTATGACCTTAGAGATATCAAGTACGACAATCAATTTATCTAGGCTTTTGCAGAAGAAATTAATTTTCAAAATATACAAAGAAGATCAAATGAATTTCCAAATAACTTACAATTCGGTAAACAGCACGAAAAAACAACAACACTTGAACTGATCAAGCAAAAACACAAACATTAATCGATGCAGTTCTAACAGTCTGACACGACTTTTGACAGAATTCCGATTAAATGTTTTTCTCTAAAATGAACCAAACCTCCTTTATCGGAACCTCTGGAAATAGCAGTACCTGGAGATGAATTAGAATACAAGCTGTTTACGCTTTCCTTCCTTTTCAATTCAAAACAAAATATGATCCAACAAGTTGAAAAACTGCCTTTTTATTAACAAAATTCAACTGGGAGGTCAAAATCAACTTCAATGCACAATCCATGTTCCTGGCATAAAATAGAAAGTCAATTCTGTTGAATGTATTTCAGACGATTCCTTCAATATGTGTAGTCTTAATCAAGCAAAAATCAGAAATTAAGAGCGCTCAAAGTTGAATATCCGAATGATGTTTGGAATATTTCATCACAAACATGAAAGTTTATCTGAAGGAGTCTGAGTGAATTTAGTTTAGACTCGTAGCAATCAAATAAAAAAATGCAAGTTATCTCCTCATCATGTGATCTCTATGGAAATCTCTCATCACCGAGCTCGTTATCGACGATGTCGTCCGGGAGAGAGAGAGCCGAAACGAGATGAAGCGGGAGCAGCCAGAGACGCATGTTTACAGAAAGAATATCATCACATTTATGGAGTGACACATCCCCGTATATTGGCTGGCTGTATTATTATGATAACAATAATAATCAAACATTGCTGCGAGACCTCCAATGCATAACATTATGATATGAAAAGCCGAGGCAATCTTTTGTCACTTCGCCATCATCTGGTAAAGCATAACTAGACAGCCCTCTTATCTTTATTGTAAATATGAGGTATGATAGGTTTGAATGGGTGAGTGGGTATACAATGTTGGTCGTGATAACTGGAATGACACACTAAACCCCCGGGGCACAAATTAATACGAGTGATGCCATAGATATGATCACATCATTCATCAAATATTAAAGTGCTAGCGTCAAAATTCATCTAATCGCTTCAATTACTTTGTGGTGGTGGTGGTAGTATTTTTCAGGCTTGCGCATTTATATTCCGCTGATATAATGCAATATCATTTTTCATCCGTTGGATGGTGTGGGATCATAATTGGTGATTTCGTTAAAGTGATCATCTCCTGAATCGAATGATGATCCCATGCTTGAACTCTCCTCCATCTATTCAGAGATGCTTTTTATCTCAGCTTAGATGGAATAAATAAAATGAACGAGAGGTAATCATCATTATTGTTATTATTATGATTATGGTTATGATTATTATTTCTATTGATTACTATTATTATTAATAAAATGTAGCTACATATGGAGATCATCCTTTAATCCTCAATGATGAAAAAAGGAGATAATCTAAATAAATTCTTTTATGGGCAGAATGCCACCTTTATCGATTCCACTACTATTTTGTTTTCTCTAAACTTTGTGAAAAATGGGTGAATTCATCATTTAATGGGACATAAATTTCTTTTATGCCAATGACGTTCCTAATATCTAGATGATGCATCATGCCTTGTGTTTGAGGAAGGCATTAGAAGAAGCCATGATATTTCATCTCATAACGACATTGATGATTCTCTTAAGAAAGGGGGGCACATCAGTTAACCGTCCTCCTTACGTGTACCTCATTATCGCGTGCCGCTTGCAGAAATTTTTTTATGGCAAGAGTCCGAAATGAGATTGGTATGATTTATGAGCGATGTCGAGCCGCATGCTGCTTAACAAAATTGAATATGAACAATAAAACGTGATATCGCATTTGGAAATGAATTTTCTGATGATTGATATGGTCATTATCAGAGTCGGGTGTAACACCTGTCTTTTTCTCTTAATCCTTATCATCATTATCATCTCAATATCATAATGAAGAAAACGTGACAATTCACAGGTATGGAATTAAAATATTTGGACTGTCAAAATGTTCATCTCATAAATATTGACTCTTTACAGAGTTCATAAAGGAGAAACATGATCGATGGATATTCATACAGTATGATCTATTTTCAAAATACTGAAATGTTTTGTTATGATATTCAATTGTATTCAAAGTATGCACAATGTTAGTGTGATATAAATTGTCTCCCCTTGTCTCCTCTGAAGTGACATTAAGCACTTTTCTAAAATGACAATACACATAAACAGCAAGCATGTCTCCAGAATAGAAGCACAAAGCTCCTGGTGCATTTATACAGGGAGATGTATAGGTCAAGAAACTACTAAAAGCAGTAAGGAAATAATTGGGGATAAATGAGAAAAAAAGAGTCTATTGATATGAAACCAGCCCTACTTATACCACGAATGGATCAATAAGAATTCCAGCGTTATGAATAGACTTTCCCCAACTACAATCTCCCTCTCACTAGAAATCAATAACTATGCAAATTTATATTTCTCATTGCCCGATTATAATAAAGAAAGGGAGGCCCCCTTTTCAGGTAGGGTTAATAAGAGGAGTGAAAGGATTTTTTTTGGCACCCAATATTTTATATTTTTGATGAGAAAAGGGGAAAAGTGGCTGTAATCCTATATGCTTGAGAAACGGATGTGGAGTCTTGTTGTATTTCTTTAAAAAAATCAACGCGATCAATTTGGATTAAATGCTGAACAATTTAAAAGGACAGTATTATTTTTTACTTGAATTGGTATTGTAATGCACACAGGATGATTTCTCATTTTTTATTTTAGATATTTACTTTCATTTTACTTATCCTTGATCTCTCTTTCCAGCATTGTTTTCCCTTCTACCCATCTCAACCTACCTTACCTCCATTTCTCCTTCCTTTCTTTTCCATTCCATTTTATTTGAAATGAAATAAATATATTTGAAATGAAACACATATAACTGGATCTAAGATGTTTTTAAAAAATATAGACACTTCTCCCTTCCTTATCTAATTAATTTTGCTCTCTACATCTGTCTTTCTCTCTCCACTCCCCACCATCCTCTTTGTTGCCCCCTTGTTCCTCATCTTCGCCCTCATTCTCAGAAAGGCCAGCTTGCAATAAAGCACTTCTACCATCATCACAGGAGTCACATTTCATACATTCTTAATTCTCGCAAGAGTCTGGGGTCGCCCAAATATGTAACTGATGCGGCATTCTGCCCCTTCCAGCCAACCGAGAATTGATCGGCCAGAACAGATCTCCATACAGGTGGAAAGAATCGCGAAAGGTTTGGGAATCTGATATATCAAATATTGATAATATCTGCCACTCAAATCTCTACAGTTTTTCACTTTGCAAAGAAGGTCATAGTCTAATGATTCTTTTTAGGTGTTAGGGGGTGGGGTGAGTAAGAGGGTCAATTCACCTAAAATTGATGAAAAAATAGTTTACAGAATACAAGAGTAACCCCAATAAGCCGCTGAAATATTCATGTTCACGAAAGATGAAAGTATATTTGTCATGAAATTGAACAGAATGAAAGCAAATAATCATGAAAACAAAAACATTTGTAAAAATGTAAAAACCCAAGAAAAGTGTTGAGATACTTACATTACACAAATCAACTCCCTACTCAATCAGAGTCCGAGTAGTAAATCAGATTTTCTTGACAATATTTAGAGTCAAGAAAACAAATATACGATTCACTGACTCGAGCTCACCTGTAGCAGATATGTGTACCAACCATGACTGAATCAATCTAATTATTTTTTTTTCTTAAAGGAATTAGAAAAGCTGAGCATAACTCTGCTTTGACGTCATAAAGAAGAAGCATTCCTTGGTGTTATGAAAAAGGTAAAATGCGTTGTGACTTGGTTATGTACGTTGCAGCATCTTGCATGTCATTAATCAACGTTACTCTAGATTTGTCTTCGTTCTGGTTATCATGGTAATATCTGTGACAGAGATTCGGCAGAGCATGATGGAATCTTGGAGACACCTAATCTCCCGTTGCGCTCCCCCCATCCCCCAGAACTAATCCCAAATTGATGTTGATTAGCAGGCTATAGTGCTCATGCATGACAAATCATAGGCCTTCCCTCTGCGCCAATCTGAGCATTTGATCAGCAGAAATTATAAGAGGGGGGGGGGAGGTCCCTGAAAACACAGACGCAAATCCTGCACTTCTTTAATTCTGCTCAAGAGACTGGTGGGATAGCCCTTAAAACATTTATTTGCTTCAATGAAATTGCTCGATGAGCAAATACAGCATGTAAATTCTTGACATTTATTTCATATTCCAGAATTCACTCTGGACAGAGTCATAACAGACCTATAATAGGCAGAAACAAGCTAGATTAGGTAGAAAGTTTCTAGACAAGAGAGGGGTGGAAGAGGCCGCATACTGTAGCTTGGACCTTTTAAACATTCACTTCTAGTGAAAGCTGTTTTCCAACATGGCATAATTGAGTTTGTAGACAATGAAGAGAAAGTAATTTCAACTGTCGTATCTGTTGCACACCACAGGTCAACAGATGTGGTCCAGTGGTCAGTCCACTCAAACCACAAGGTTCAATGTTCAAAGCTGTGTCAGAGGAGTGTATTGGGACAGACTATGAGGAATCAATTGTCTAGAAATGGCAAACTGCTGGAAAATCTAATATATATTACGCTCTGCTCAACCACAGCAAAAAAAATAATAGGTGAGGTACAACCATCTTCCAAAATGTTGTTTTTCTATTTTATTCCTTCCAGGTCCTCTTGGGAAAGAGCTTAACAGTTTTTAAAGCGGTAATTAAAGGTGGTTAAATAAATTAGATGCCATTCCTTGTGCCCAAGATGGGTGAAGATGGGCCAGGACTTTTCCTCCTTTCCTAGAACAAGACAATGACAGCAGTCTTGCTATAAAAGGATTCCTTATTTCTGGCATACTTTCATTTCTCTATTGTGTCCCAGTCGTCCATCAGTGGTCACTGACGGAAAACTAGCTACAGAAATCTTGTGTGAACATCCACTATAGGGAGAGCCTCTATAAAAAGTGATTATAAATTCATTGCATACTCTCCTAAACCATGCCATATAATCCTCTTTCTTTTTTTATGCGACAAATTTCTTTACTTTTTTTTCAAATATACATTTATTGTTATATAATAGGTAGAGCCTATATGAATAGTTGTCTCAGAAAAAAAGAGATTATAAATACATGGCATACTTTGCTTGGCCATGCCAAATAATCCTCTTTCCATTTTTCCTTTTTTTTTGGGGGGGGGGGGAAGAGGGGATGGGACAAATTTCTTACCTTTTATCAGTTAGTTCTTTTTAACATTGTGTATGTTTCATAGTTTCCAACTCTAAACTTTTATCTTCTTACACAAGTTCTTTCTTACTAAGATACATCAAGACAGAACTTTCCGCACTAGAGTAAAGTAAAGCAAAGTATTCGTCTACGAACAGTTACCTGAACACGAACGAACATAATTTATAGTTAATTGTCTCTTTACCAATCAAGGTCCAATTTATGTTTGATGATTTATCGATGTATGCTATTGTTATGAAAATTTGATCCGAGTTAAGGATCTACACTTGACACAAGTTGGTTTACACTTTTTGAGACTTCTCACATGTAACAGGGATAATAATCCAAAGCCAAGATACAAGAAATTAAACAAATCCCTGACTAAGGCCTCTTTATTAATGCCAAGCCCGAGGACTTTATTCAACTGATGGAAGTTTATTTCTTATAAGATGTCCGATCTATCATTTCTATCTTGGTGAATTCGACAAAAGGGGGCAGTCATCCATACGTTCACGCAGGGGGTGATCCAAGCAGAACATTTGGGAGATAATCTCATGGTATTGTTACTCATTTGGGATGGTTATGGCCATTTGACCTGCACTGTGGTATAATTCACTAAACTAATCGCTTGTTATTGTATTCCAAAACTGTATTCTTTCTTCTCTTTGTAGACATGAATAACTAGATTAAATATATCTTCATTCAGGTATATGTAATCTTTCCTTTCTTTCAGTCTTTCTCCTTTTCTTTTCATTTATTGCAGTCTCTGTGTCTGTCCCCCCCCCCCCTCTCTCTCTCTTTCTTTCCCTCTATCTCTTTCTTCCCAACTCTCTGTTCACCTTAGTCTTCTCCCCTTCTCTCCACTCAACCTCAATATACCCATCTCCCTCTCTATCTCATCAACACCAACCCTTTCTCCTATTTATGCACTTTATAATACTTTTGATAATAACAATTCCAATCTCTCTTTCAATTCAGCTGTTAATACAATCTACACATTTATCTCACTAACTCTCTATACACTTTCCATTCTCCCTTTGTAACCAATCTCATTTGCAATATCTCAAATTTAACAATAACCCAGCATTCCTTAAGTTTCTAAAGAGAAGCTGATATATTGCTGCTCAAATAATGTTTGTGAAATTCTTCATATTATGCAAGACGAAGAAGGCTGATTATTATCCCGAATTCAATAACAAAAACACTAATCTCTCTGCCCAAAGCATTCACTTGGACAATCGAAGGAATATATTTTTCCCGTGACCAAAGAGGCAGACTGGAATGCTAATACTTGAATAGATTCACCCTTCATACAATGTCTATTATGCCCTTCAAGAAATATCTTCAGAAAAAAATTGCAGATCAGAAAATGTATGTTTTGCATTTGACCAAATTCATCCTCTTGATATCATGAAGTTACATTTTCTTATTATCATCATGAATTTACAATATCTCATAATTTTGAAGAAAAAAATACTTTGGTTCTTGATATTTCAAAATTGTCTTGCTTTGTGAAGATGTTTGAACATTTCAATGTCTATCTCTTCTATTACTTGTTTAATAACATATACCATGTTATTTACTGAAGAAGAGTATGAGTTGTGAATTACTGAAAATTCCATCTTCAAAGACATCAAGAAACTAAGTAATGCAGAGGTCAGAGTGGTCAACCAAATAAGAAGTGATGAAGAAAATAGGCATGAGAAATAACCACCAAGGGGGAAAATGTCAAAATCGAAAGCTCTCGCACAATTTATGCTCAAGTTTATTCTGCAGATAGTGCCTAAGACCTAAATTAGCCCCAGGTCATTCAACAGATCAGAAATTTATGGATTCCTTGAATATGAATTTCATCTCAGTCATCCCATTTACTTAACATCTTCCAAATGACAAAGCTAATGGAAAGCTCTGATGGCACCCCCACTCTTGTGTCCATCCGACTGACTTGTTTCAGATGAAAAAAAATACAGCCATTTCATTCCATCCAGATTTTCTGTTTTCATTTTGATGTGATTACGCAGTGTCCAAGTAATTGAATTAACAGTAATATGATTTAATTGCCAGTTCTTTAATAAGCTAGAGCGTTGATGTACAGTGGGTATTCATAATACCTTGCATAATCGTTGTCAGCCCACGTCTTTATGAAAAGTTCATTTCCTTTCCACCCAGACTTCAACTTTCATTTCACTTTCTCCTCTCTTCTCTCCTTCTCTCTCTCGAGCTCTTTATCAATCATGTATATTGTAGCTCTCTATTTCTTTCTTCGCATCTCAATTTCTCTTCATTAATATCTCTCATGCTTACTCTCCTCCTATCCACGCAATCATACAAGCATCTTGCTCATTACACGTCATGACAGCGACATTCGTATTGAATACACAATGCTCCATCGCATGATGGATGACCAGCTTGCGATTAATCGGTCAATTCTGATGAGCGTTGCTTAATAAATTCCCTCGGCCCTTTTTACAAGATGAAATCCATACAGATCTCTCCCCACAATGCATTGCAATGCCGTTCCGCGCCCGTCGAGGCCGGGTAGCGAGGCGATGTGACACTGTGGGGCGGAATATGGCGCAAAACAAACACGGCACGATTCCCTGCCGAAAATATAGAAAGCACGCTCCAATTATTAATTTTTGAGGCTATTTACAGATGGGTAATATTTGCTTACACTGTGCAACTAGAGACTAACAGGATATTAAATAGGAAATGACAGAGGAAAATGGTTACATCTTTTCGTATGCACGCAGACGACGAGCCGAAATTAAAAACTGAAAGTTTCATACAGGTAAAGATATTGCCAACAAGATCGGTGACACACTATTATATAGGCGATCCTCTTGCAATTTCATGACATTTTGGTTGAATAAACTGCCAAGAAATTTATGACAAATGACCCAATTATTCTCTATGGCTATATTTGCCTTCATGGCAATCAAAAAAGAGAGATTCCTCCAAAATATTAAAATCCTGAGAGGAATTCTATTTGAAAAGCAATAAGAAAATGGAACGCACACAATAGATTCTCGGACCTGTGCTATTTCACTTAACCAATCCTTTTCATTTATAAAATTAATAAATTTGAAATAAACAGAAAAACAAATCAAAGGTTGCAAACATAAGGGAAAGTACAACCTTGACTGATTCCTTCTAAAAGACAAAAATATTCTAAAATGAGATATTACTTTGCAAGATGTAATTAAATACATTTTTATGAGATGAAAGGAAAGTGACATGTCTTGATTCTTGAAGCTCTCCAACTATGAAAAATGTCAAGACGACAGTTAGGAGAAGGGTCCGCACTTGGCAACGTCAGCGTCGACCCTTCCTCAAATTGGCAGCATAATTTTCAAAAAATTTGTGTCCTTCAATTTCTGTCAGAGGAAAATGGGATAAGTCAAGAGCAAAATGTTTGATTGCGAAACTGAATTTGATAATGGTGGAATAGAGAGAAAGAAAAAGAGAAAGAGACAGAGGGAAAAAAGGGGGATCCTGCACAATATTAAATACAGTGTTTTATAGCTATATACTTATAGTACATCATGCTTACTCAAAATGAATAATCCTATGTTATATGCTATTAAATTAGTAGTGCAGAAAATACTTTGAAATTACTTACTTATCTAACAAGAGAAAATGAGAAGCAATGAAAGAGAGAGGAGAATAAAAGGAAGCTGAGATGGAACAAAGACAGATGGAATGATATGAAAAGACATAAAGATAGATCAGTGTGGAAGGTGAAGGAAAGATGGAGAAAAAGGAAATTAAAATGACAAAAACAGAATGAGAAAGATAGCTTTTTTTAATTCTCAATCCCATCTATAATTCTTTCACGTAAGTTGACTTGAACAAACTGTCTTTTGAGAGCTAAAAGAGCGTTAAAACTCAGATTTAATTTTTGTAAGCTTAAATCCTTGCAACAGCAGAGACAATATGTAAAATGATGATTGATCAGTCATCACAGAATCTCAAGCAAAAAGGAGAAAAAATATTAAATGGGGTAACCTCTTCCAATTTCTTTTCCTCTTAAAATTGCCCTCAACTAAAAATTGCCTAGAGGCGTGTCATTCATGTAAACACTATCATAAATTGTGATTGTGTTAACAGAGAAAGAGAATTTTGGCAAAACATGTCAAATGTAAGATGGAAAGAGATGGAGGAAAAAAAAAATAGGCTGATCAACTGCGAGTCCCACCCGAGGCAAGCGAAAATGGAAATGCTACAAGTTTTCTCAACCTCAAATTATTCCGGAGGGGAGAGAAATCTGAAAGCAAGCATTCTGGTCTCATTCTCATTATATAACTGATCAACAACCCAACATTGTGTGAAAATGCTACAATGCAGATGGAGAGATACAATCAATGTACAATCACTCCGGATTGTTTTAGATTCAGTGCTGAACTCTTCAAATTTGATGTTTAATATAATCTTTTTTCAATTTGTTACAAATATGTAACAATGTATCAACTTTTATTGACAAAAAAAATAGATGAATTCTAAAATATGTGAATTGCCTCACTCATGTTCATAATGAGCAGGGAGTAAAATGCAATCATTCTTATTTCAGCAAGATACATGTATTTTAGAATAAGAGATCTGTGAATAGGTATCATTTCTCTTAACACCCATGTTGTATTGATTGGAATTTTCCAAATGCTAAAAATGTCAGTGTAAACAACTACCTTGATGGCAAAAGTGCATTATTTCTTTTCCATCTTCACTTCAACACCTGGGTTGAGTAAACACAAATGCAAGAAAAACATATTCCATAATTTGATGGGGTTCATTGATATCTTGACCTTGTTCCATTTGGATATGATGAAGAAAGGTAGGGAGACTTGTCATGAAGTACAGGAACATTGCGATTTTAATGTCATCTCTAAATCTTCCTTATACATCTATCATCAATTTAGGATGAAAATTCATATTTCAGACTTTATTTTTTCTGTGCTCTATGTAAAGGAGAGAAAATAGGAGAAAGGCAAGAAAGAATAGGGCTTAGTGAGAAAAATGAGAGGGGGGGGGGGGGTTCATTGTAGGTATGAGTGCATGTGGTAGTGGGGGTGGGTAGAGAGAAAAATAAGAAAGAGAGAAACAGGAAGAGGAGAGCTATATTGATATAGACTTTATAAACGACAACAACTCCCTCTAGAGTTACACTATTCAATTCATCAAACCCCAAGAGTGCAACATAGAAAGGGAGATCATACCTATATTTGTTTAACCAAAATAGTTATTAGCCATCACAGATCTTCCTTCGGGTTTGTCATAATGGAGCGGGAATCCTCCGTCAATCTAAGGGAGAAGGCACAGCAGAGCGATGCTTCTTCAGACCGGCTTTTTACCGCATCGTTGACAGATGCAAGTCTAACAATGGAAATGAGAAAGCGCTTCGGGGGTGTTTATGCCCATTTTCGACAATCTGCAAAATCCATATCGGTTGGATTACAGATGTTTGGCCGAACTGTCAGGGCCGGTGCGGGCAAAAATGATTTCTATGATTTGGGAAGGTCGGGACGAAGGCCTCGTCAACGCCCGGTGAGATGGGGGTCCCTTGGTTAGATCATGGTTGTGAGATGGAAGCGGAGTAAATTGCTTGTCAGAGAATATCTGTAATCACTGCAGAGGCATTTCCGGGATCTCTCAGCTTACTCTACAAACAAAAGAATTATCCTATAAAGTACAACACGGTAATCAGGATTTCTAATCAGAAATAACAAAATTCCTTTCAATATTTTTTGGCAGAGAGGCGATCTTTTATGCAAAATACACCATCCTAACATATCTTCCTAAAAAGTACAAATGACATTCTAGTCAAATAATAAAGGAGTAAAATGGATTTATTTTTATTACTGTTCATGATAAAGCAGAATGGCTAATATCAAAATCACAAACAAATGAAAAAGGAACTTTTTTTCTAAAAGAATCTAATTCATGACAACTTCCAAAATGGTCTAGAATCAAAGAAAGAAGCTTGGAAATAGAAGCACATTCTTTTCATACATATTAAAACTAAATAAAAATAAAAGAAACAACTCTGATCCTTTTGATGAATGATTCAAATTTTGTTCCATCTTTGAAGCATCTTTCCAATCATTGAATGTTTTGAGATCATTTATCTCAGCCCGGCGCAGACCACACATCACAATCTTCATGTTGACATAAAAACTAGCAAGCATCTGTGAACAGGAAATGCTGACAGAAAAAGACCGAAAAACGGTAAAGAGCCAAAAACCCATAACAATTTACCAATTTTCAATTTATGGCCCTAAACCATGAACCTTCTAACCTCTCACTTCTCGCTTCATCATAACCGACAACCCGCTACATCTTTTTTTCTTTTTAATCTGTCCTTTTCTCGCACTTTCGGATCAGCTTAGTTTTGATGTGATTATTAAATTATAGATAGCAAAGTGGCTAAATGTTTTCCACAAATGCCACCTTATTTGGTGGCAAATATTACTGCTGACGGACATGAATTTTTGCTCGTTTTGCCAGGTCTTTTTTTTTTCTTTTTCTCCTCCATTTATCGGTATCTTTCCTCTTCTTCTTTCAATTCCTAGATCTCTTGTTCGCAGATCACATCTGTTCATAAAGTTTCCATCCCGAGAGGTGAAGCGCAGATCATGATGATGATCTGTAAATGGAATAAACAGATAGATTTCAAGAAGAGAAAGAAAAAGATACCCTTCTTTATGATGTAGGTTTCTTCATTAGGTGTGAATCCGTTAGATGGTATTGGTTGCTTTAGCCCATTTAGAATTTTAGAATTCAATATTTAGCTGATCATGGAGTCACCACTTTGTTCCAGTGACATGATTCCTATACTACAAGTTTTTCTGTACAATGTACATTGCTGAAAAATCAGATCATTTTTACTTGTCTTTTATAGTGATTTCAAACATGCCCAATTTATAGTTCGATCTCACATACATATATGTGAGCGCATGAAATAGCATTTAAATTTCACTTTTTTCCCCTCTCCATGCAATTTCAAATAACAACTCGAAAAGCGACAAAAGTGAAATGAAAAGTATTCTTGTTGACTGCTTTCAAAGCAAGTCTTGAGCAATTCTCTAGCCATAAGTTCAGGGCAGGTAGCCTTGAACTTACTTGCATATAGAAGGACATCTAGGGAAAAGTGCTGCTTTTGCACAAATGAAAAATTCAGCAGGAAATATTAGTGCAACGAGGTGAGAAAAATCAATGATAATTTCAGGAGAAAATGACTCTAGATGATATGAGAGTAAGTGAGGTGCACAGACAAAATATGCATACACATTTGTCCCCCTCTCACGGATGGGTGGAGAAAACATCTTCACTTTTCTCACTCCTCTTTCATCTCTGCCTAGGAAATTCTCATCTTTTAGGGGTATTTCTGCCAATTTCACTTTATTAGGCAGTCTATGAGAAGTGAGATGGAAAGAATTTCTGAATATTTTGTTTTTGAAAAGAGGGAAAACTAAATTAAATGCAAAGTTTGTTGCTCTTTTACATGGCAGGGGCACGCTTTGCACTAAGAATAGCAGACTTTCAGGATTGCAAAATGCAAAGGACATTACCCTAAAAAAAAAGAGTGGTCTTTCTTCAATCAATTTGATTCGGCCATTTTCATCTTTATTCTTCTTTTCCTTTTGCATAATCTCATTTATTACATGAATAATGAAATAAGATTTCCTGAAGATTTTTTTCTATAAAAATTTCTATGATTTCTTTTTATTATTAATAGTGCTAATTTTATTCAAACTACGTATCTCTGACAAACCTTGCAAACTTCAAAAAGATATAAAATAAAGTAGGCCACTTCAGGGAATCCTAAACAATGCTTCAACAGAGTTTGAGGGGTAATGAGAAGGGGGTCATCTTTGCACCCTCCCAATGCTGGTAGTGGATCCTAAACTGTACATCACCAGAGTTTGAGAGGTAATGAGAAGGGGGTCATCTTCGCACCCTCCCAATGCTGGTAGTGGACCCTAAACTGTACATCACCAGAGTTTGAGGGATATCGAGGAGGGGGTCACCTTCTCACTCTCCCAATGCTGGTAGTGGATCCTAAACTGTACATCACCAGAGTTTGAGAGGTAATGAGAAGGGGGTCATCTTCGCACCCTCCCAATGCTGGTAGTGGACCCTAAACTGTACATCACCAGAGTTTGAGGGATATCGAGGAGGGGGTCACCTTCTCACTCTCCCAATGCTGGTAGTGGATCCTAAACTGTACATCACCAGAGTTTGAGAGGTAATGAGAAGGGGGTCATCTTCGCACCCTCCCAATGCTGGTAGTGGACCCTAAACTGTACATCACCAGAGTTTGAGGGATATCGAGGAGGGGGTCACCTTCTCACTCTCCAAATGCTGGTAGTGGATCCTAAACTGTACATCACCAGAGTTTGAGAGGTAATGAGAAGGGGGTCATCTTCGCACCCTCCCAATGCTGGTAGTGGACCCTAAACTGTACATCACCAGAGTTTGAGGGATATCGAGGAGGGGGTCACCTTCTCACTCTCCAAATGCTGGTAGTGGATCCTAAACTGTACATCACCAGAGTTTGAGAGGTAATGAGAAGGGGGTCATCTTCGCACCCTCCCATTGCTGGTAGTGGACCCTAAACTGTACATCACCAGAGTTTGAGGGGTAATGAGAAGGGGGTCACCTTGACACCCTCCAATGCTGGTAGTGGACCCTAAACTGTACATCACCAGAGTTTGAGAGGTAATGAGAAGGGGGTCACCTTGACACCCTGCTAGCGAGTGATTGAGAGTGATTCTAAAGAGCCTGTCATCACCACCAGCCCCTGGCGACATGTTACCCCAAATGCCTGGCTAATGAGCCTAGACTGCTACCGTTAAAGTGCATTTTCAGACCAAAACCTGAACACTTGTAGATATGCTGTATTATGTCCACCTGTACAATATTCATTGATTTTCTTGCGTAATATAAACAGCTATGGAAATTCTTCTAATTTTCTTCTTTGAATAGTAATTTCTTTTTATTTCAATATTCTCCCTTTTTCATTGTCACATACAGAACAAGTCAACTATATTTCAAGAAAGGATTCTTTCAAACGGTTCTATTTTGTACCTAGAATTGAAATGATTTAAGTTTTTGCTCTCAATAAAAACAGAAGTTGAGAATGTTAGTTCTTATTGAAGTCTGTGATGTTCATATTTTCACTTTTTAGATCATGGAGCTTTTTAATAGCTACATGCTGCCAAAAAATAACCCTAAAGATCCCCAGATTCACAGACAAGGACTTGCACATTCTTCAAAATCATTTATTTTTATCATTCCAAACAAGATTTGTCATGCGAAAGCCTTTACATCATAAGACTACAAACAATGCGCTTGTTGGCTCGTAATGCCCCAATCAATTGAAAAGATGAGCTGTGAATTTTGACAGTCAGCCGACAGGTTGGCTGCACAATTTTTCTCGGCTATCAGGCCATGAGTCACAACACGTCAGAGATGAACAGGTTCAGACCGTAAATCATACATGTCATATTCAGCCATTTGTGCTAGACATCTTATCGAACTTTGATCAAAAGCTACAAGCAAAGAGCCGGTTCACAGTCGCTTTCATGGAGCGATTTTCAAGAAAATCAGTGTAACTGGTTTTAGACGATCGTTTTGTCAACATCAAAATTTGCATCCTCAGAAAGCAATCTTTATCTTAGTTCCATAAATCCTTTGGAAACCAAACAAGACTGATAAAAAAGGTAAAATTAAATTTAAAAAACGTGTGTAGACGAGCACTTTGCGAAAATCCTGTGCTTGAAATGATGTTTCCAAGATCAGCATCAGTTTGCATTTGCAAGTCTAAATCATTTTGAAATTTGTTGGATAATCACTTTGCTTGGATCATTCAATCACATCCATCCTAATGAATTGTTTCAGCAGGAACCGGTTCAGAAGAGACTCTGACCCTTAAACCAAACGGAAAACGACGTAGGTGATTTAAAGATGAAAACTGGAAAGATGACAAGAAGATAGGAATTACGTAAATCAATTTGGTTTGCGAGCAGGTGTGGTAATTGGGAAAGGAAATATGAAGAAGACAAGAAATGAAAATAATAGGCTAACACCTGGTAATTGGCCCGCAATTAGCTGCTCCACCTGTTGTGGGGGAATTACCCATATCAATACTGTTTTACCCAGGATGCAGCTTACAAGAAAGAAAGTGAATCATTTCAAACATTTCTGAGAATTTATCATAAAAAACACGAAGATTTTGAGGTTCATATTACACGACGCAAATCAAACAATTTACTTGCTGAAATTTAATTCATGCATTATCATATCGGCTCACAAACAATCGGGCAACATTGCAGTAATAATGGTTCTATGTAAAGACACTAGGCATTTTCATGTGAAATGTTTCATGTGTTTTTTCGGGAGGGGGGGGGGGCTGTAGAAGAAAAATGAGAGAACATACAATCCGAAAGCAAAATGCCACAATCATCATGTAAACATTAGTTCCTACTTTCTCCTATACAAATAGAGCTTGAGATAACAACAGGGTACTTCAAATTTCATAAAGATAACCCTTTCGTTTGGTTTGGACACCCCAAACTCAAACATCCCCCAACAAAGAGGGCAAAGAGAACATATATCTTGACCAAACTGTTTTCTTATAAGCCTTGTAGCCATAAAAGTCCTTGCTATACCTTATGTCTACAAAGAGATGAGAATTAAGAAAGGAGTGTCCGCAAAAAAAAAATAGAAAAGAAAAAAGATTTTCTCTTCTTCTTCAGGAGTAATGCAAATAAGATAATATTTGCATTCATACAATGGGGAAATAGCCCTTCTGGCCCAGTGTACATATTTACTTCAATTTACCCTCAAAGGCAGATTTGTAAGAACAAAAGTGAAACTGGTATGGTATATGAATAGATAAAGGTTACATAACCGTCTATTCTTTTTGTGTGTGAAGGAATGAGATATTCTTTACCAGGTCCATAAAAGGTTTATCAAAGAATTGCCTTATATTTCCTACTTGTTTGTATTCTTATGTTTTTAAATCCTTTGTAAAGGAAACGATGGCTAAAAGAGACATTTCCTTCAATATATAAACCTGGTATTTCTAATGATAGTGAATTATAAAAGATGATCCTATATAAAGTAATAATCTATAAACCATTCATCCTCTCCCCCTCCCCCCCCCCAAAAAAAAAATAAATAAATAAAAAAAATTATCTATTACAGATCAAGATCAAGGTTCCGCAAAAGTATTTTTCATTGATAACAAAAGTCTTATGTAAAATGTATTTTAAAAATAAAAAATCATGGATCGTGGTCTATTGGGTAGATAATAAATTTGAATGAAGACTTGCTAAAAAATGGCCCAAATACATTCTCAATGAACGAAGGATTCTCCTGACATCTACTTCAACAACGAATGAATAAAACTTTTTAATCAAATATACTAATTACTAGCTTGTATTATATGGAATGAAAAAAATTTTTTGAGTTTTTATAAAGGGCATCCTGCTGATTACGAGGCAATTAACAGAGAGATAAATGTATTATAAGTATCAATTACAGCAATATGGCTTCGTTATATTCTTCCGCCCTACTCTTTCTGTGCAGGGATCATCTAGCTGTGTTCCAAGCATGAAATCCAATGATGAAATTAAAACGAACAATCGGATTAATGGCAATAATTAGTCAGACCTTATTTGATTAAAGGAACGCAGCAAAGTCAGCTAAATTACCCACACTGCAAATTAAACGCCATAGCAGCAATCCCCGGTGTGAGGTTTAACGCATCCTAGTGGAAGAGATGCTCCCTTTTTGCTTGTTTATCATGAAGTTTGGTAATATTCTGGAAATATTGGGCGAGCAGGAGCCACTTAAGGATTGGATAGAGTAATCGGGTATATGGAATAGGCTTCATAATCGTGAAAAACGGTTTAAGAAAAAGCTGCGATTTGCCACGCTCGCTCGATTAGCCCCCGCTTGAAAGCCATCGCTCATCCGTGTCCAAATGCACTCGCAGAATGGCCGTAATAATTTCATCAATATTTTCCATAATTATCGCCTGGCATTACAGCTACATGTCTCGCGGAGGGTTAATAATTAACAGAATTAATTCAGGCACATTTCTCGCCCCACCAATACCAATATCTCAAGGTTTCTTCATGCTTATCTAGTCATGTTGCCAATTTGCATGTGTTTCCTTTCCCTTGTCCACTTTAGTCCCGACTCAATAATTTCCTACCATTAATGGTTTATTACAATTATGTATACTTTACTTTATCAAACCTTGATCTTTTGGTTAGGGTAATGCACTCTATCATATGCATGTTTTAATATCATGCATTCTTAATATAAACTCGTATTTTTACTCCCCATACAAATACATGCAGCATAAATGTTATGTCTAATGTATAGATATTTCCATGGCCATTTCTCTTTAGCTGATAAACATTGTGACCTTTATGACACAAAGTGTTTGTATTGCATACAAAATATATCTCTAGATAAGAAGAGTGGTATAAAATAGAAACTGATAAGTGATTATCTGAAATGTTGAAGGCTAATCCATATAGATCATGATTTAATCAGATCACAGTTTTTGCCTTCACAAAAATATGTGCATGGATGTTAATATCAATGCTGAATTAAGATCAATTCTTGTGGTTATAACTAATGAAGAATATGTTTAAAATGACTTGATGTTTGACCTGTAAAATTGTGCTTATGGAATTTATTCAACATTTATGCTCAACAATATTCACACCATTTGTTACTTCTTTCTCTCAGTCTCTCTTTCTCCTCCCTCTATCCCTTTCCTTATTTGTATGTTAATCCCAATTGTCTCTTTCTCTCTTTCCCCTTCTCTCTTTCCCTCTTGTTCTGTCTCCCTCCCTGTCTCCTTCCTCATCCATCTCATGATCCCAGAAACCCCTCTCCTCTCTCTCTCTTTCCCCTTCTCTTTCCCTCTCTTCTCATTATCTCTCTTCTCTTTCACATTCTCTCCTTCTGTCTCCCTCCCTGTCTCCATCCCCACCCATCTCATGATCCCTCTCTTTCCCCTTCTCTCTTTCCCTCTTGTTCTGTCTCCCTCCCTGTCTCCTTCCTCATCCATCTCATGATCCCTCTCTTTTCCCTTCTCTCTTTCCCTCTCCTTCTGTCTCCCTCCCTGTCTCCCTCCCTGTCTCCATCCCCACCCATCTCATGATCCCTCCCTTTCCCCTTCTCTCTTTCCCTCTCGTTCTGTTTCCCTTCCTGTCTCCTTCCCCATCCATCTCATGATCCCAGAAATCCCTCTCCTCTCCCTCTCTTTCCCCTTCTCTTTCCCTCTCTTCTCATTATCTCTCTTCTCTTTCACATTCTCTCCTTCTGTCTCCCTCCCTGTCTCTATCCCCACCCATCCCATGATCCCGGAGACCCCTATTCTCCCCGTCTCCTTCCCCCTCTCTCTTTCTCTCTTGTTCTCTCTCCCTTCCATCTCTCCCTCCCCACCCATCTCCTGATCCCGTAGACCCCGTCCTGCACGCCTCATCTCCAGTCCAGCACTTAGGCCCATCAGTTACTTGATAATAAGTCATAAATATAATTGCAATTAGCTCTGCGGAGCATAAGCCCCTTCATGTCTTTCTGTCTTCAACAAGTGTGAAAACGCTTCTCCCCTTCAGATGACAGCCATCGCATAGAACCCGTCCACTGAATAATTCATCTCCGCACCATTCTCAGAGCAAGGGTATCGCAGACAAAATGGATGGTTTGGAGTTGTTCCTCGGTGCCCCTCTACCTTTTTATGTGCCTTTAAATCACAAGGACAGTGTTGATGTTTTCTACTGCTTTTGCTGAATAATAATTAGATATTGGTTCTTATTATGTCCAAATTTAACTCGGCCTGTTTGTACAAAAAGCAAATTGAAACAATACCAAGGGAATCTAAGGTTTCTATAAGAGTTGCATTTCATGAAACATAACTTTCAGTTAATATGTTAAATGGTATTTTTTAAATATATTTTGGTTTTCAATGTAATTAATATTCACAGAACATTTTCTTTGGGATTTCTATTGGCTTGGGATGAAGTTAAACAAAACATTTGATTGTAAGTAAAGTTCGTAGCTGCACGACCTCCATCTTTCTTCTTTCCAACACTACTTTCCCCCTTAAATTTAAATCACAGATTCAGGGTGCATGTTTAAATGATACACACATCATCATCCATTCAACCTGAAATGTCTCGCACTCTTGCCTTCCACGGCAACGAAAACACGGCCAGACTCACACCCATCATGCCCTGCAACATATGCCAAGCCCCGGGGTTAAAACGGACGAAAACAGCCCAAAACACCTCCGCCAGAGAAGCAGGAAACTGGAAGAGATAGTTGCAGAAGAAAAAACTGAAACATTTTCAGATCACGGTTGATTCCGAATGGTAGTTAGCCCGTTGTTGCGCAAGGAGCAACAGTTTCTTGTGGAAGCGTTTAGCGATAGCATGCCCCACGGCTATGCCGCGGACTATGCCGATTCAAGCGAAGTAAAGCGACCTCTGCAGAAGTACACATCACCTTCTTCTTCAGTTATCACTGCCTTGTTTCCCCCCTAATTTTACTCTCTCAAAATTAAGAATCTTACTAAAATGACCACTGCATTCCTGGGACTTTATTACATTCTAGATGTATTTACTTGATAAACACACTCCTTTTCCACTTGACTCCACAGAAACCTAGAAACAACCACATTTTGTAATATCAAGTTAGCTTTTCATTCTCCCGTTAAGCCCCAGTTTATATAAATCACAAAGCATCTATCTGTTATCATCAAAAGCATTAAAGAAAACCTTTTAGCGATTGCTTGAATTCGTCATTATAACCACTGCAATGCTGCTTCTTTATAAGTTTGGCTACCTCTCATTTAAAAGGGTTCAATTTTTTTCTTTCCTTGCGAAGGCTTATCATTGGCTGCCGAACTCGGGCAGAGTTGGGATGAAAAAAAGTGCAGAACTAGACCAAAGGAAATTACATTACAAAATGAAGCTCACATCTTGAAACTAAGCCTTGACTTTTCAAGCGTGTTTACGCAAGCTCATCAACGATAAACTCCATTTTTTATTCCTGCCAAGCAATCTTCTATTTATATTCATCGAGGTGAG
Source organism: Temnopleurus reevesii (assembly GCA_036244855.1). Classification (NCBI taxonomy): domain Eukaryota; kingdom Metazoa; phylum Echinodermata; class Echinoidea; order Temnopleuroida; family Temnopleuridae; genus Temnopleurus; species Temnopleurus reevesii. The sequence goes on along the minus strand of BQKZ01000419.1, from coordinate 91,084 downwards.
ATCATCGTGTCGTGATCGTCGCTCTGATGAATAACACAATCAAATTTCTTGCTTAATTTAGGTATTGATTTTCTTCTTTATCCACCCTCCTCTCCTCATTTCCTTCACCTCCGTCCATCCACCCTCCCATAGCCAACCCAGCCCCACACGTGACCATCACAGCGATACAACCCCTCTCTGACATCATATGAATAATAACTAAGCCAATTTACCTTTCCATAAATTAAGCTCCTAATAACACATATTCATTAGTCTTCCCGATGAGACATTCCTTGTTGCATAACAGTCGCTAATAAATATTTGTCCGTAATTTTAGCTGGATGATTGGCTGACCAAGACCTGAACGCCTTGACACAAATGAGATAAAGAAATTAGGTGGTGGACGGTGGTATGGCGACTGAAGGGAAATAAAATATTAATCTTTGTTTGTTTATCTTCCAAGCCATAGGTCATAAAGCTATAAACTTCCTCATAAAGTGCTGTATAATTTCTTATCAATCCACCCACATGATTAAATTGCATATGATGACCTATTTGCATATTGACAAAGCCCTCATAAGAATTATAGCTGAAGAACTATTGATTCATTCTTAAAGCATTACAAATTATTTTTGTGAAATCACCAAGCAAATAACATAATAAATCTATAGAATCATCTTAAAAGTACATTCTTCTTAAAATATTGATTGTAAAAAGTTTTGAAATGACAGAAAATACCATATGATTGTAGTGGTATGAGAAAAATTATTATCACGCAATGTGGGGGAAATCATACATAACCAAATCCTGTTTTCCTCATCAAAACTGAAATTCATTGTCTATTAATATGACAATCAGATTCATAAACAGAAGAAATATCAATCAATTTAGCCACCAAGATGAGAAAAGTATATTAAAAATAGACGGTCTGCTATTCAGGAAATGTTGATTTTGACCAAAATAATGAATTGTTCCCTTCTGCTGTTTTGTATATGATAGCAATACTTCCTTTTGATGTCATGTGTGATCAATTGGTAAAGATAACAAAGATTATGAGTTATTGGAGTCACTAATCTTCAAAATGTGTTTGATATTGATAGTTAACGGAAGGTCAAATTTATTCTGTGAGAAAATATGGTTCATGGACGATTTCTTAAACTCATTTGTCTAATCGTAATCATATATTTCTTTATTACCCTATTTTTGCAGTACTATTTTGCTTACTGATGAAAAGGAAAGTGATAAATATGAATTACCTGAAATAGTCCTGAGGTATCAAATTTACAAAAGTTGTTACCAAAATGGATGTAAAGAGAATTATGCATATTGCATAAAACTTTGCATAGATTGGAAGTCAGAAAAAAAAATTGTATATATTACGGTGATCTATAAATTTTTTGTCTATGAAATTATTTAATCTCATTGATTGAACTTTTCAAAAGATAATTCAATTTTCAATTCAATTCCTTTATTTTTCCATTTTAAAAAAATCACATTACATTTTAAATATACAATATACTTATAAAATACATAATTGAATAATAAATATTAAACATGAATGAACAACATAAAATTAAAATGGTGGGATACTCTACAAAAGATCTATTATGAAACACAGATTTATAAGCTGCTTTGCGTTCACAGTACCAAGACCAAGTGCACTTAAAGCAAAATCAAGTACAGCTTAAATCAACCAACTGGTCAAGATTTATTCTCTTATGTCATAACAAAGCTCTCAAAATCATGAACAAATACCCACAATGACGAAGTACCTTTTATTCACCACCCCCTTCCAAATCTAAAAACACACCCCCTAAACAACAGAAATATGCCAAAAAACCATCCTATTGTCCAAACTCAACAAACCATAGGGTCCATTTCATAATCATACAGGCAGAACCATGGAGATAGGACAAAGGGCAGTAAAACCTGCAAACTGACCATTCAAAACTGACCATTCATACTGACCATTTGATTAACTATGCATTATGCACTCCAACCTATTCATATCTGTATTTGGCTTATACCAGGAAACTGACCAAAGAGTCAACATTGTGGTATGCTGCTTTACATGGGTGTGTGCTCTATACAATATGTGGAGTCTTGTGATATTATAAAATGGATGAGGGATTATACCCCATAAAAGAGGATTATAAAACTGATAAACAAGCCAATCAAAGAAGGCAATTTGAATAGATTAGAAATATGGGAATATGGGCTTTAATTACCAGAGTTAATGAATACACAGGAATGAGTCACAGGACAACTTCAAGTAATTAAGAAATAGATCACAAGGAAAAGGAAACATGGGTTTAACATTTATTTAAATTGTGGTTTCTACAATAGTACTAAACATGCTTACATACATTGTTTCAAATGAAATTGCAAATTCTAATGAAAAAAATTTCAATTTGTTACAAATAATAATGAATAACTTGTAAAAGCAGCAAGTCATTTCTATCAGAGTTTGACCATCTATTTTTATTACAAAATTGAATTTACATCCTCTATTCTCACCCTAATAACACAATTTAACAAAATAAGTACCCCCTCCCTGCATATTAATGACAGGTAAAATTACCTATATTCTGAAAAGATATATATAAATATAAAACCAAGAGAGGAAGAGACAGATGTTTCCAGTCTTGTTAATTAGTTCTATTAATTAAGCAGGAATGTACACATATGGTCAGCATCAACAATATAATGTAATACGACCAGTGGACGGTAATATTTGGCCTGCCACTAGGTCATTAAAATCTTTTGATTAATGAAAAGATCTCTATCTTCAGGACATCATAATCACTTCTCGCTCGAAGTACTCATTGAGTGTAATTACATAAAAACATACTTCATATCAAGTGGGGCTTCTGATATGAACAATCAATTCAAGAGTGCTTTAAATACACTGCAAGAAACAACATATGGTGGTAATCTACAACATATCTCGTAGTTGGAAGCAGAAGGTCACTAGCTATGTTACAATTCAATGCTGCCCCCAAAGTCCTTTCAGCGACGAATAGGAAATATGTGAAGTAGAAGGAGATTCGATCAGATATGGGGCCAATTATTTGCTAATTATGAAGAGCCTTCTAAAAGGACATTCCCTCCCGGTATTGCATTAACGACTGGTTTTTATGCAAATGTGCTCATCGACCATTAAAAATGACAGTCCCTGCAACAGTTGGAATTATTACACCCCGCCCTCATTGCCTGAGGGGAGGGGTCACCCCATCTCGATGTCAAATAAAAACCTTTTTTTGATACATCTAAACTGACAGCATGAAAATTCTCTTGTTATGACTGCATGACTTGACTAACAGCGGTCTAATTGCAATCAAGACTTAATCAATTGGAGGACGAATAAGGCTCGCATCTGCCCCCTTTCACTGTAATACAATAATTGCAAAAGATATATAGCAATGTGTAGCTGATGACTCAAAAGGAGATAACTGTTTGACTAGCAACTTTGGTGGTCAATGCAGAGTGGTCATTTAAACTGCAAAATGTGCGCTGACCATTGAAATTGTATACAATTGTTGATTCTATTTTCAGAGGGTTTCTTTCTGAGAAACCAATGCTTTTCATGAACGGCCATGAAGTCAATGACCCCAACAAAATGCATCAAAATTGTTTATTTTTCATTCTCTTTCCTAATGGTAAATTCATCTGTTAGTTTCTGTGTTCTTCAAAGCTGTTTAAAATGAGTGTACAACAATTACACATATTATCATTCATGAGATAGTTAGACATACATGGATGACAAAGAAAAGCCTTGTGTACAATATCCAAAGCTTGTTTTGAAGCATCAAAAAAGGATATTTCTTACTAATTGTTCGCTTACCAGGAAATATGTATTTACCAGTGTAGATAGTGGACATAAACATGCCATAACCAAAGCCAGAATACTAATTGAATACTTCAAGGAATTCAAGCAATTTTAATTCACACATTGAATTTAGGTCCAGATGACCTCACTTCCTGCTGTTGCATAATCATACGAGAAGAGAAAACAAAAGAGAAGTGGGTGGGAATATTTCATGAAGAAAATTGAGATTAGTCATATTGTCACCATCGATTCATGTTCCCTTTTCCTAGTAAAAGAATATATGGATGTTATGATACAAGTAGTTTTTCAGCAAATAAATGATGATAAAACCGCTTTTTGCATGTTTTTCATTCATCAAAAAGTTATTAAAATGCTCCCAAAATATTCTTCATTTGAGTGTATAACAAGTTCTTAATGAGAATGTCTTTCATATTGAAATATATAATTTTCTCAACCTCTACTTGTACAAAAGATTTAAGTAACACTATGTAAGAGCATATACAATGTAATATGGAAAGACAGAAACTGTCAAAATTCTACTGAATAATTTAAGCACACTTTAATGTCTTCAAGCCAAATTAGGATAAACTGTAAAATAAATCTTTGGATAAACCCCATAATAAATCTTTCAATAAACCTATATTATTTCTCTTTACTTCTCCCCCTCTTCACTCCGATTGCTCACAGACATACACTATTGTGCTCTCTATTTTTAATTTCTTCTTTTCAGTTCTGCAACAATCTGAGAAAACTACCTTTTGACAGTCAAACAGCTTGAAGGACATTTCCATAATCATAAATATTTTCACAGCAGTTGACAATCGTCGTCGAGTATTGCCTGAACCCAGTATTTCTTAAACCCTTTTCTCCAGACACCTTTAGCCTGGTTGAAAAAGAGCCAAAGTAATACACACCTCAACAAAAACAGAGCGCAACTCAAGACAATAGTCGATCTTTTGTGCGCAAAGAAAAGTCTGGAGGAAACCAATACCATCTCAAAATCAAATTTCATACTGTTTTTCAAGCAATTTTGCAAGCCCAACTCACATTTAATCGCCAAGGGTTACGAAAGAAGCACTGGCTCCTACAATAAGGATTAGCTTGAAACTTTTATCGGTATTCTGGCGAGTTAGGAGATATGAGGGGAAAGATGGTTGAGGGTAACTACAGCTCCGAGACTTAAAAACGTAGGATATGGATGCCTCAATGTGTGGATGGAGAAAGGAAAAATGAGGAGGAAAAATAAACAGATTGAAGAGTGTGAATATAAGATTTTTATGGAATGACGCTATGAGAAGGGTAATGTAAACTTGGGTATTGTTGTATTAAGAGCTCATAATAGGGACCCTCACAGGACCTCAGGGGGTATGAGTGACACTGGTTGGGGGGGGGGGGGCTCAGGAGAGAAGGAAAAAAAGATCTTGTGAAGAAGAGATTTCTATTTTTTCTTGTAAAGTTTGAGGCAAGGTTTTGTGATTAAAAACAAAGAAATATAAAAGTAAGAGATGAAAAGTATGAGATACAATTAAATTATGACACTTTGGAACAAAAATGATAGAGTGGAAGAGAAAAGGGGGAGATGGCACATTTGACCTTTGACATGTGTCATTAAGATTTTCATATCTGCAAGCAAGATACACTCTAAGATATTGTTACAAATTGTCAACTATTACCTTCATGAGTGGTAAAATGAGACCCAAATAGATATATAATAAAAAGGAATTAGTCAACAAAAACTAGCCACAATCCACAAAATGATCCATCTTTTTCTTCAAAAGTAACCACAAAGAGGTAAAATCAAGAAACCCTTGAAATTCAGACAAGAGCCTGGACAAAATGAGATGGCCATTGTAACAAACGATGGGAACCAGGCAATGAAACATATCAAAAACGAAATAGAAAAAGGTGAGACATTTAGAGATGAAGAAAAAGAAGGAAAAAGAAGAATTCATGGGAGCAGGCTGTAATTAGAGATGGAAAATTGTTTGATGCCTTCAAGTGGTAGGCATCACAAAGAAGTGGAACAGCAAACGATTCACAACCCGAGCTCTCGTTGGGAGCGATCTATCGACGCACAAAGAACAGCAAAGACTGCCCCGATGACTTTCCTCCCCTCCCTACCCTCCGATATTGAGTGAAGGAATTTGTCGCTTATTACACTAGAAAAGCGGGGAGACATATGACACCGAGTCCAATAGCCAACTTATCAATATTGCTTGCAATTATTTCATTTGTGAGGGGTTGGGTTACAGCCCTCCTTTAGTCTCTCTCGAATGTTCTGATTTTCTAGTGTCCTTCCATGCAAATTATATGATCTGCGTTCTTTGGGGTCCTCGGGCAAGCTTGGTTTTTACAAAGATTGATGGCAAAACAAAAATAAAAGTAAAAAGGTGAACATCTTCTCTTTCTCTCTTTGTCGAATGAGAAAATTGAAGAGCATTTCTTATTGTTTTTATGAGAGGTACTACCTGAGGGACAATTGCATCATATATCAAAAAGTAGGAACTAACTTGATGGCAGAAAAACTAGAAAAAAGTATTACATTAAATTGAGAAAGAAAATAAAACAAAAACAGGCCAAATGAGTGATGGTCAACATTTCTTTGAATTATTTTGTAAATGACAAAAGTTGAAGGAGATTCACAAAACAAATATTAGGTGATGAGTAAGAATTTTGTTTGAATATCTGATACTTAGCAATCGCTTTGATTTCCTCAATATTATGAATATTTTGGGATGAAATGACAGAAGGATGGAGGAGTGCACATATGGCATCTCCCTCGACACCCAAGCCCAAGCGGGACCGAATATATATGACAAATATTGTGACATGGCCGTCATTGCGTATTTATGAGAGCCGCTCTTGACTTGAATGAAAGAGCAACAAGTGTTGTTACAATCCGTGCCTAGAATAACTGTTTTTCTTGGATGAAACCAAACGAGCCACTTTGGCAGGGCAGAAAATGTGTCAACGTACCAAGCGCATTGCCGATGAAAAAAGGAGAACCGGTGAGAATCGAAGACGAGATAAAAATTTAATGGCATGGGAAAAGAGGTTCGGTGTAACAGTGTCCAAGCCGTCATCTCCAGTTGCTTCCGAATGAATAATTGAGCGGGGAGCACCGTAAAGAAATCTGTGCTCCGTGGAGAGGACGAGTTGAGGGGGAAAGAGAGACGGCGCTCGGCGAGGAGTGCAGAGGGAGGAAAAAACAGATGCGGGTAGCAAGACTTTGACATGAATTCATGTATAGGTATCTTATCATCTAAAGAAAAGAGAGATGGGGGTAAGAAGAGAAAGTTCTTGCGATGCATGGGAGAGAGAGAGAAGGAAATAATGGCGAAGTTGGAAAAGCGGTGTTCCGCATCAATCGGGGAACACAGAGGGGAGAAGTGTATTCGGTGTCAGATGAAGAAAGCATGAACTGCCCTCTTGGACGAGATTGGATCTCGTGTCAATCAGCCACCGAGAGGGGAGGAAAAATAAAAAACAGACCCTTCTTGAATTGGAGATTTTTGTCTTCACGTAAGAGAAGACGGACGGGGAGAAAATGACGGACGTCTGTTCAATAAACTGGAACGGTTCAATATATATGACAACCCTCCCGTTACACCATCTCTTTCCCCTTCTCCTTTTAGATCCTAGTCGCGGAGTTATAATTCAATATTCCCAGCACTCTTTCTCCTTCCTACCCAACCACTTTCGTTCCACACCAGGCTCCAAAACCGATATGTACCAGTCAACGAAACAACAACTTCATCGTCGGTTTCGATTTGCAGACTCACTTCTCTTCCATAAATATTCCCCCAACGATCGCCCTCTCATTGTACAAAATATTGTTCTTCATACAACCTGCCGAGGGTCCCAAACCAATATCTTTCATTTTGGTTGAGATAACCTACCTGTCATAAAACATGTCTTCCTTGATCTAAAATAAGCAGTTACATAACTAGGAGTCTTTCATCAAATTTTGTTTATAAACAAATTTTATTCCTTACGATAACACCCCATCATCGTTTTCAATCAAACGTGAGCTCGTTACCTTTACGAAAACACCTCTTAATATTTTACCATCATCGATTGAGTGAATCAAGCTACCTGCATCACTCAGCGAAGTGGGAACATTGTGGAGAATAAAAGGCCGAGATAATTTACTGCCTTCACTGAATATAGCAAGTTCTAATCCAATACATCAGTAATCTCGCTATTTTTTAATAAATCACAGGTGGTGTATAATCCAGCTCTCAAGGGAATGTACCTATGATACAGCGAGTGATATAATGATATACAGACACACGTAAGGTGTGTGGTTACCGTGGCGATCGCCGTCTCTGACGGACGAGGACATGATTCGTGTATGCATCATTTCGTTGTCAAAACTACTCCCCCTCCATAAATCAGAAACTCAACCCTACATGAGGGAAAGAAGAACCTCGCTATGATAATCAGGCAAAATTTGTGGCAAACCATATTTCCTTCTACTCCAGCTTTATATATATTCTGCCCATCTTCTTTGCTTCTTAACTTCGTCATCGCGCAAGCTCTCCCAACGATTTACAGCTAATCAGGCACTGATTTCCCACGAGTGGCATTTCGCTTATTCTGCGCAAATTTTCAAAATTGTCCACTTACGCTCCCTGCCCCAGTCTTCAGGCGATCCTGTGTAGTAAAGTTACATGAGAGGTAGGGAGACGACGGCGGGGGAAAATACATAAAAAACTAGATATCGTTCATAAATCATAATACCTCTCTCTGGAGGGGACCTATCACAAACTTCAAACTGAATTTAAAACATCACTCTTCTATCCTCACCGTGCAGAAATGAAAACAGATGAAAGACAAAACTGAACAGACCCTAACTGATGCTAGTCAACGGAGGGGGTCCCAATTTGATGACAAAAAATAGAAGTCATCGACGACGAAGATGATGAAAAAACTGAAAAGAGAGTAATAGAGGAAGATAAGGAAAATAGAGAGAGTAAAATAGAGAAAGAGAGATACGGTGATTGCATGTATCTGAAAATACTTTGCAGCATTTGCCCCGTTAATTTAGAGGATGGTCTAATGCTATAAAACCACTGATATGACCTGACAGACCAAATAATCCCTCAGGAAAATCATTTCAAAATCAGATTGACTGTGAAATCACTGAACTGTCTGACTGAGGGATGTGAGTGAGGCATTATCCTTGCTCAATCTAATGATCATCCAAAGGTTCAACACCCTATTTGAGAAAACTTCCCCTCCCCACCAGCCAACCATCCATGGCTAAGACCGGATTGACCCAATATAGATCACACAACAAGGGCAGATCAGCTGGGGAAGACACAGGCTCTGGGCAGTAAAAGGCAATGCTGCCCTCTCTTGGTAGATGTCTGCATACAATAAATGAAGATCCTTCAAATCATTGGCTGGGTGATGGGAATTATCTTTAAAATAGGACATTATGAAAACGTTGATACCAGGAACACAGTCAGAAAGGTGCAAGTTTTCCTTCTGTTGTTGAAATGAAAAGTGGTCAATTCTTTTTTGTGAAATCCAAGAATACTTCCTCATTTCTTCTATTTTGTACTACTCACTGTATCTAAGGAAATACATTCCAAAAATGAAATTTCTTTGGAGGATAATCCTTTCCTGATTATCACATACAATTACAAATAACATTTATTAAATGGTAGTCAAAATACGATAAAACTCTCTTCAAAATATTGACATACAGGTGTCCCAATATATGGTGGCAAGAACTCAAGAAAATAATGGTCCCAAATGACCAAACTTCTATCACATGAATTCAAACAGGAAATGAGCCAGTGAAACTGGGGAGGGAACCTAAATTTGTGAAATTAATTTGCAATTTGGCAATGAATTCCTATCTTGATTAGGAAATTGACAACTCCTGAGTTTCATTATACAATCAAAGCTTTGAAACTGAGATATTGGATAAATGATAATATGACAAAATAAGCTAACCATCCCTGAAAAACAACTAATCTGACTCAACAGAAATCAACTTCATTTTGACATTTTGACTGTAAAGATTGCAAATAAGTTTCATATTTTTGGATTGTTCTTTAAGTCATGTTTACTTTACATTTCGCTTTACATGGTGATGTCCAATATTTTAGTGTACAACAATTGCACTATAATCAATAAAAATAAACCCCAAAATATCAATACACCACGGAAGTAATTAAAACGTGTCAAGTAAAGATAACTTGAATACTTTGCCAGTTATAATATCAATCAGATTATGGAATACTAATTGTTTCCCACCCTCATTTGTGATATTTTAACCTTCACTTTTCAGATCACTTCCTGATATTTGTGATGAATATTGCATCTGCAAAATCTTCCACACTATTTCATAACAGCAAGCATTTTCATCATTGGATATGATAAACTATCCGCACAGAAAATGGTCTTGATTTGTTTCAATCTTTATTTTAATTTGATGAGTCAAAACCTTCTTAATCAGTTTCAAGCGTTAGCCTTTGGACTAATTCTTTCCTTCTCTTCATCTAAATAAATAAATAAATAAATTCATGAAATGAAATAAATAATTGTATTTTACAACTAACTTTGCTCAAAAACAAGTAGAGAAATGTTATTAAAGCCTTAACACTACAGCAAATCAAATCAACATCATTATGGACCCAATAATAAAAAACACTTGAGAATTGGATGTCTAAATATCTCAAGGATCCTATACTTAAAAAAATCAGGCTAAATTTGATTTGATGAAATACTAACTAGTTTGTGCAAATCAAATATTTATAAGTACAAATTGAACAGTTAGTGCTTGTAGATACAAACACAAATACATTGAATTGCTTACTCAATTGCAACATTATTGGGCTGACCGCTAAACAATTTGACACAATTCTATTATCCTAGTTTTGTTAATAACTTTGGGTATATTATCCTAGATTCTCTGTTTATTTATATATTGTTAAATAAGAATAGAAACTGGTGCAGTGATCTTAAAATGATTTGTTGTATTGCAGCTAGAGGCAAGAAGGTAATACCCAGACATAATGAGAAAAGAACAATATAACCAAGCCTCCCTCTCAACCACAATCCACGCCGGCAAGTTCATCGCTCTTCGCTGGCTCTCCTACCCCGGTCTGTCGGTCAGACCGCCTTTGTAATATCCCTATTATAACAGCGCCGCAAATATTTATCTCCGTTTAGAGCCACACGCCAAGAAACAAATCCAATACTCGGCCGCGTTAGCTGTCCGCCCAACGTGTCGGAGCGAGATTAGACTGCACCGATGATGCGCCAATTACGGCGGAGTCTCCTCAGGGAATCTCGTCAATTTTTTTGCAATAAAATTCATTCCTCTTGATGCTCCTGAGCAGAGCTATGAATCACCCTTGCTCTCGCTTCGGCCGGCTTTCGCAATGGAAAATATAAAAACTTCATCCCAATTTTCTCCTCGCTGGATATTCCCACCACCAGACCAATATTTTATCAATTCATCAAAAGGTCTTTATTTTTCATCTCTCCTCCACTCATATATTCAGGGCGATGATATAGCGGATGATATGGAGAAATGGTTTGAGATGAGACCAAGCATCAAATGACGAATCTCAATATGAAGACTCATCATCGTTGGGAGAAAAGTGCAACAGGTTTCCAACTAAAGAGAGAACTTCAATATTTTCAAAGACATTGCCAATTCAAATACAATGATAGGATTTTTATCTACTTCAGAGAAATGTGTCATTTTGGTGCAATGTCTCCACTTCATCAAATTTGACTTCATCAAAATGAAATTACTTTTTCACCAATTTTCTCCAAGTTTTCAAAAGTCTGCTCCAATCATTGCATATCTATATGAAACAGAAACTCGATTTGTACTATTTTACTGTCAGATAAGAATGATTTATTTATTTTTTATTCAGTTATTATGTATCAAAATTATACATTAAAATTCATNTTCAACTCTTTTCAGTCCTTGGCCCCACGACTCTGGAATAGTCTCCCCGCATCTCTCCGTAATACCAAATCACTCAGCCTTTTCAAGAAACACCTCAAAACCCATCTTTATAATTCGTAATGTAGCTATTTTTTTTTATATGTCTTTTTAAGCAGCGCTTTGTATCCTCTGGAAAAAGCGCTATATAAATTCAATTATCATTATTATTATTATGTGGTATGTTTCCGACCACCTATGGCATATTCAGGTTTAAATGACACATTTTCACAATATTCATCCTCTAGTAGGTGATAATTAAGAAAATAATGAATGAATTATTGAATGCTATTGATGGAAATTCTCATTATCATTTCCTTTTGTTCCTCCTAAATACTAAAATAATAGAAGAATATGAAAACATAATGCAGCCCTCATTATCACCACTGTGTTGATTAGAAGGACGATAATGAAAGTCAGGATGAAATATGGAGACTTAACAAGTAACGATAATAAACATTAATTACTGGACGCAATATGAAAATCAGCATTCATCAACCATTTTCATTAACACCTCAGAGTGAACGAACAAGCTGCTATCCAACCAGTAATTACAGCTCTGATAAAAGCAATTTTATTTCCTCAACCAGGAAAAACAACCAATGTGTTTCTTCTCCCATATCTGACCAAACAATAACCCAGACTGCCAGGGTGTCCATAATGTATTAGCATTTTTGCATATTGTTTATTCAACAAACTATTATGTAACATTTTTGCAGGAAGTGTGATAAAAGGGAAGTGGACTTGATTAGCGAGCAAGAAGAAGGCTGCCCATTTTTGGAAGCAAAGTGAGACGTTTTAGCCATTCCTATTACCTTGTTTCCTGTGTAACACATTGCGTATTTAATAATACATGAAGAAAAAAATGTTTATAAAAAATATAATTTTTTATCTTTGAAATGTTTTCAACAAATGGTTAAATCCACTGAATTTTGTGCAATAATTTGAATCTTGAAAAGGTAGAATAAAATTTGGCAGTCCATTGTCTGACTTCAATCATTTTTCCCCCAAAATTTGAAAAATGTCCAGTATATTTCACTTTCATGAACAACAAACCTTTTCCTATCCTTTACTTTTGTTAAAAATATATAGTTTGCATAGGAATTTATTTATTAAAAGCAATAATCAACTTTCTTTATAAAAAATAATATACACCTAAAATATATCACTTAAAATACATCATTCATTCTTGAAATGGCAAAAGAAATACAAGAGGGAAAGAAAGATAGAGATACAAGGTAAAAATTTTTTTTTAATCTAGTGAGATTAAAAAAAAAAAAACTTCAATAGATGATAAAAAAAAAATCTTTGACATGGCAGATGTCAGGTTTTTATTAACCACATGTTGTTTTGCATTGGCATATTAGAATTCAGTGGTTGTATAGGCCACACTTGAATCAAGTATCTAAGAATTCCCCCAGCCACTCATCCTAAAAATAATGTTTTATTATGAAAAATCAGTCTTCATATTCCCCCAAAGCAGTCACTTTGGGTTTAGTGGCTAGTTGTTATGAATGTCAATTTGTAGGAAAACTTGTCAACAGAATTAATTTCTGGCCTTGTGGTATTTGTTCCTTATTCAAGATTCAGTTTGGTAAAAGGAAAATGGTATCATAGGTTAGCTCCTCAGTCATCTTCAAATGTATGACTTTGTAATGTCATACTTGTATATGTAGCCTGTTTGGACATGGGGAAGGTCTTATAAAATAAAAAAAACAGAAGAATGTCTAAATCACATTTTAAAAAAATTATAAAAAATACAAAATAATATATACACCCATCATCTGGGGATAAACATTCAATTTTATATCACCCAAAGTAAATATAGCACCCATGAGTAAGACATATTTTAGCACTTACCAGTTTGTATTTCTTAATGAAGAGACAAACTGGTAAGTGACTAATGCTGCTCATTTAATAGTTTTATTTTTAAGCATTTCTTTATTTACGAATGTATTATAAAATAAGCAGTGAGGATCATACTTGTCTATTTCCCTTCGTTACTAAATGCTTTCCCCCGCCCCCTAACCTGTCTTTAAATGGTGGAGGAGTTTATATCAAGTAAGATATTGACTTAAATCCCAGGTGTGATAGTGCCACAATTGTAAAGAGGGGGTGAAATAGAGGTTAAAATAGAAGGGGAAAAATCTTCATTTTTGAGGCGCGCCGAGGAGAGGAGTAGATCGCAAGCACTCAAAGAACGATGCGCAAGAACGACGTCGATAAGGGTGTCATTTTGGACATCAATTTGCGCATCATCTGTCACTTAGACACAACCCACATTTGTGAGATGGGTCCCCCTAGGGAGGGGCACCTCTGAATGGAGGGGGAACACTCTTCTAGCCTTCAATAGAAAAGGGAAATTGGACTATGGAGAATCTAGCATTGACACTTTGCAGGATTCTCCCTTCATTTTTCTTTCATTAGGCAAAAGATTTCTTGATGTAGCAAGGCCATGGAATGCAACAAGTGGAAAAGTAAATGCTAAGCTTTCTTAAAAGCTAGGCTACATGAATCTCTCGACAAGAGCGAAGAAAATGGTGCACATTGTTACTGGTGTCTGTGTAATTTGAATGAAATCTTCTTGTGCATTTATCATAAGAAAATTTAACAAAGCATAGAAAATCAAACAAAGCAAAACATACATGCAGGATACCAGACTAAATTTTCATTTCGGACATATCTCAATAGATATCTTTCATGTATATTCTGCAAGAGTGTGGTAATAGCCAATACAAAAAAACTATTGAATTCATAGTATCTTCTTGAAATAGCAAATACTGAATCAACCATAAAGCCAGGTTAATAATGCTGCATTAATTGTAGAGTACTAAGAGACCTTCATCATAGGTAATTAGCGCTGTATAAGAACTGCATATTATTATTAATGTTTCAAATTGACATCAAATAATATATATTTGTGGATATTGATGATCTCATCCTATGTGAATATGGTCCAATTTAAACAGACCAAAGACTATAAAACACACCTCTATGGTGAAACCAGATTTGTTGTTCTTCAGAAGGGCAGTGAACTTGTGGTAAACTTTTGTTTAGTACAGAGGGGTGTGAAAGTCAATATTCCATCAGGCATTGAGCATGGCTAACAAGACCATCTTGACCAAGCATGGAGGCAAGCTATCCTCACAAGATGGAGAGATAATTTGGGCTGGGATGTTAGTCCAACACTTGACGATCAGCTCTAAGTTAATACCAAGTGCTGATTGGGTTTGATCTAAACTTCACGCTTCCCTCTCCCATCTAAATGAAAAGTCACTCGCCCTACATCGAGAGGGAAATTACACATTTTGCAAATGATTTGTAGGTGAAGTGGCTCTCTTTATCCCAATATGCCAACACGCTGTAATTTCCTTATGCAAGCACCCTACACGGAATTGTATTTGTGGGACAAGGGTATAGCAGTAAAAGGAGAACAGAGGAACTGGTTTTGTTCGGCAGAAACGCACAAATTATATTTCACCAATGTCTGCAAATAGGCAACAGTCTAGATCTACAAGACAATAAGTCAAATTTACACTCATACTTGTATGCATAAAAACCACATTAACCATCTGTTGAATGTAATATATGGTAATGCATCGTACACCAGCACAACTTGCTGTTTTTTCAATATAAAATTGCTAATATCTTCATATAATCATATCTAATAAAAAGTGACCTAATAAAAATGATCACTAAAGCTATGAAGCTTTTACGTTAAGAATTTATCTATTAAGTAATAAATTTAAAAAAAAAGGAAATCTATTTAGATTTTTCTGATTCTCGTCCCTTCCAAGATCGACCTATCTAAAAGAGGAAACTCGTCAAGTGATGCAAGGAAAAAGGACAAGAGAAAGTGCAGTCGATTTCATTCAACAGAGTAAATGTGAGGGCACTGTACGAAAATGGGGCACGGCTTGCAAACCGACTCGCGACCCCAAAAATTGGACTGCCTTGCACAAATCAATGCAGTATGCCACGCGTGTCACGAATGACGCCAAAGGATAGCAAGGGAACGAAGACAAGAAGGGTATATTGAGGAATGAGGGGAAAAACCAACGAACCCGGGGCATCATATCTCAAGTGTGAGAGATAATATCTGGCACACCTGCACCCATCGAGAGTGCCGCAAATATTGGAGGTTGGTAACAGATTGACGAGGAATTGGAGTATGCTCGAGGACTACCATTCAACAGGGTAGGGGACAAGGGGGGGGGGGGTCGGACAATGAACAGGTACAACGTTACAACAAGGTGAACCTATCCTGCACTTTTTCAACCCATCCAAGAATTTCCTCTATTATTTCTGGGCGACGGTATAGATCCCAAATATGGGGGGAAAGGTGCTAAGTAAATGAGAGAGGCTAAAACATGCATATCGCTGCATCGTTCGATTACGATGAGTGGCACCCATTTTGATGCTCGGTGTGGTGCGAGATGGATGCAGGGAGGGAAATCAATGGAGCCCTGTGCCATACTAACAATTCCTTTAAGCTTCCTTGATCATCACCTGTATCGATTAGACCTATGAAAATGACCGCAGGCCACGCATATTGAATAATTTTTTGGAGGCGCTGTTTCATATCAGTTTGCCCATCCCTCTGTACCACCTCACTACACTAATTTGTTTTTACAGCGACACTTTTCACTCAATGCACATTTCAATTTTCCTGAGCATTCGACAGAATAACCCCCACGGTGGGAGAAATAAAGATATAATACACATAGAGCTATACGAACATTATCACGATCATATTCCACAAGATAAAAAAGAGATGAGTTATACTTGCAAATAATTTTAAGTGATACCTCCTTCTGCCTAAATACGACGATTCACTCTGAATTTGAAAGAAAAAGAGAGCATTTATCTAGCCCCTACCCTTGCATACTGTTTTTATAGCAAAAAATTGTCTGCTAATGTTGATGGATAAATTGACAGACAGGGGGGAGCGCTCAAGCGTCATAACGACCAATATCGGCAAAATCAGATTTTGACGAAGATAACGTATGAGTTGATTTGGATTGGTTGGTGGCAATCAAGCGCTAACTCGATGAGCCTGCCCCCTTATGTATTGCCCGCGGCTACAATCACGCATCGTTTCGTCGGTGAATCATAACACAGAATTATGGATATTCCTTTTTCGCCCCGGGCAACACTTCGATTGACTGCTACATTTGACACGATTTGGTGTGCTAAGGAATAAATGGGGATATTTCCATTCATAATCAATTTGCTCATACTTTGGGCCGGGTGTTAAGTGAATTCCTCATCAACTATTGCATCTATAGGGATGCTCTCTATAAATATGCGAAAAGCTATCAATAAATAAAATACATGCCCATGGGAATGGTTTTGTTTAATGTTTATATCTCTGTTATTACAGAGACTGCTGGTAGGATATTACATTTATCGAGAATTGAAATGGCTCCCATGTTTAAATATAACTGGTTATTGTTGCTTGTATCATTATTATCAAAAATACTAAATGTTTTTTTTTTACTTCAAACCTCTCAGTATTTATTGATAAAAAAATAAAACAATGACATAAAATGGTAAGCTTCACTTGCAACAAACTAGGAATTAGGCGTAATATCTAAATAAACAATGACAGCTGGGGCAATGATGAATAGTTGTATTTTTTAAGCGTGGGAAACTATCTGGAAGGTGAGCCAGACAAAAATATAATCACATCAAAATGATTTTAACCTCGTACAACTTAGTCACAAAAAGGTAAATTGTAACCAGGAATGGGAGAAAAGTAATAAAATCAATGTTTTCCTGTCCATCGAATGAACTTTCTGAAATTTGTGGTCTTAGAGACAAAGAAAAAGGTTGTGATATTACGCTATGACACAATTCCCAGCATACAAATGCTGATGATTTATAATCATAACAATATGATATGTCATACGAGTCAGGCCTGGTTGAAATCAAAACTGCTTGCCGAAGCAAGAAAGAATTTGATTATAGGATGTATTAGATCTATATGCGGCCTATGAGCAGGAAACAAAAGGAATAAACTGTGATAAAACATATGCTCAAGGTCCGCTCTATGCCCTAGCCCGTCATAAAGTTATGTAAGATTGTCATTTAGCAAAATGGATGTTGACCAACTGCTTGGTTGCTGGGCTGCAGCCCTGTTTATGATGGTCTCTAAGCTTGTATGTCATAACTACAAATATTCAATAACCAGCTCGTCTTAATGTTCATTAAGTTGTCTCTTGAGAGCAAGAAGGATGTTTTCTTTGTCTCTTCAGGGCCATAGAGGTAATAACTTAAAAAATCATATAAGCAGATTGGTTGAAGCTAATGAAAATGTGACACAAAGAGTAATTTTGCTTATTATGAAGATTTCATGCATGCTTTTACACAAAGGTTGCTCTTTAAAACTTGAGGGCTTGCCTGACATAACAATGATGTAAGGAAACTGGCAATAAACTGGCAAGAAACATACATAGATATGAATCACTTAAAACCCAAACTTTTAAGTATATGTTACTTCCAGTATATTCCACCATGACAGAATGACAAAAGTGGAATGTGAGCACATTAGTGAGTGATTTCAGCAACAGTCTACCTAATGGAACAATTGATACCCCCAACTAACTTTCTGCAGCCATCTAAATCAAATCATAATCTGCGTACTTCCTATGTGAAATGTGTAACAAAGAGATGTAGCTTCTTCCTCTGTGAAATAACACCAAAGTTTGAGTCACCCCATCTTTATTATATGATTTTAAGCTGATTAATCACAAAGCTTCATCAGAAACTGGTCATAAAGAAAAACTTCCAGGAGACAAGATGAAGGATATTAACTTATGGTATGCATATAAAAAGCACTTTAATCCATCAATTGTCTTCTGTTTAGTAAAGAATTCAGAAGGGGATGATAAAAAAAAGTTCAAGAGTGGTTTAAAGAGCTATTGTCCAAGGGAGGGGAAGAAAGCAATAAGTAAAACACTGATATAAAGGATGTGAAGTTTGGGTGGAATTATAATAGCCTCATATGTCATCATCTTTTGTTAGCCACTGGCCATTGTTTGCAGCTCATAGATGGTCAACCATGTATGGAAAGAAAAACTTTAATACACACATGAATTGCACTCATGGCCCAATACTCTGATCGCTTGGAGGTGGGTATTGACGTATGCATGTCAATAGAAAATTCCATCACAATTTGCATGTAATGTTTGCTTGTATCTCCTTAAAGAGGGAATATTCAATGGTCAGAGGTCCTTTGTCCAGCTTTTATGATGGAAGTCCGACAGTGGTCATCCGCATGACTGGTCATCTACTGAGAAAAGAAGATGGAAGAATAGGCCGAGCAGAGCTTATAAAATAACCATCTTTCTTTGTAATTGACCAATCTTACGAGGCATCTTTAATCTTGGGGAATTTTTCTCTTCACAAACAAATGCCATAAATTCACCTCCCCATGGAAGACATACACTGGCTTTCTGCATTGAACCGCTTTAAGATATATAGGAGATGATGTAATGATATCATATAGTGGTAACTCCATATTGATTTATCATTTCTTGTTATAAAGACAATTTATTGATTGTTTGAACTGGGCCAATAGATTCACACAATGTCTACATGCGATATATTTCTTAGAATGGGTGCTTTACTTTCACTATTGAAACACACAGAAAGACATTTTGATCACGACAATAATTCAGCTACATATTGTTGTCAGGTTTTGTTTCAAGCATACTTTTTGCACTTCATAGAAAAAAGGAACAGGTCAATGACAATCATAATGTAAAGGCATAAACAATATAAGACAATCCCTTCAAAATCATGCGAATATTCTTGCCAAATACTTCAGAATCTTGAACATTGAAATCATTTTGCAAGGTTTTACACCCAGATTTCCATATAAAGTGTATAAGGGGGTGGTGTCAAGAAAATGACAATATGATCCTCAAAGTAAGGATACAGGGGAATTAATAGGGGTCAGGGGTCTATTGAACTTTAAATATGAATGTGAAGGGGAAACCAACCCCAAAATAGTGAGAATCAGTGCTGCTGGTTGTGATGAATTTGACATTTCACTAAATAAATAATTTGACCAGATGAATGAATCATAGATCGCCATACTCCAGTGTCATCTCGCCCTCAAAGATTACTCAGAGTTTTATCATTTATTGACAATCATAGAAATGTTGATAGGTTTTAATACTAGCCCTTCTTACTCAATAACTTGAACTTGAATCTTTGAAAAAAATAGAGCATTATTAACATTATTACTATTCTTTAAAAGAGCGTTGACATTATTCAATATATAGTACATTACTATCATAGTAAAGAACGATATAAATCCATTTTAATGAGATATACAATAGTGTTATCTTCAGACTTGAATAATGATCTGATATCATTTACTGATAAAGCGTTAAGTATAAACTATTCATAAACGGGGGGAATTTTAATAAAATGAATATGAATTTCTTCATATTCCTACACATCCAAACTATTTTTTACCAAGGATGAAGAAAAGCAAGACATATATATGCAAATTAATTAACCAATATTGAATATCTGTCATACCTACATGTAGGTGGTCATAAACTTTTGAACACTGTGCACCCAAGGGATTATAATAAAGTTGTGCATCACCAGATCAATAGAAAGTCCACCACATCAAAAACTATCACGGCCATTATGATGATGATGGTCTTGTTTATGACAAGATTCCAAGGAATTTCTTTTGTTCTGCTTCAATTATGAAGGTCCGTCGCCCTCCTTTGCTTTTTGAGGTTATCTGCGGAAAATCTTCTGGTCACTGTCTTATTATCTCCCCTTTGTTAGGGCATTCTTTACAAAATACATATGCACATCAAATGGCATTTAAACTTTTTGTTGTAGATTTTTTTAGGATTATCCTTTAAAGTATTTAAGTTTCCTGCAGATGCGTGTAAATATCAGTACTATTTGTCATATTTGGATGGATGGAAAAAGGGAAAGAATTGCATTCTCAAGAAAGTTATTTTTTCTGAATTAAACACATCCCCCTAAAAAATGTAGATCAATCAAACACTTATAATTAAAATACACAATGTACACTGCATGGTTGCTTAATGCTGTGAATTCTAGGAACCAAAGGCATTAAACACACTGCATGAAAAAATTATTCCTTTCCCTTTTAAATAATGCATTCCAACCATTTAAGTGTGTGACTTTTTATACTTTGTCCATTCGAGCCTGATGTATTTTGAATTTCCCTGAAAGGAGACTTAAAGTAGTGGGTAAATTCAACATTAAAAAAGAAACTTCATGTGTCAGAAAAATGAAAAAAAAAGAAACATAAAACACAGATGTAGAGTACGCCCGCTTCCTTGGCAACAAGGCACACAATATGACATGCTCAGAGCTAGAAAGAAGCAACATCCAAAACTGTGTTAACAGCAATAAAGGCCATAATGCAGCACTGTAGAAAATACAGTAGTTGACACTTCTTTTAGCAATTTTTAAAGGTGCTGGCAAAAATGGGGTCTATGGGTGAATATGTTTGGGAAGAAACAATATTTGGTATCTTCCAGTAAACTGCAGTAAAAGCCATTCATCTCTCAGCTTACTATTGAACTTGAATACAAAGTTTACACTCATATTTCTGATACACAACTGATTGTTTAAAGCTCATCAGTTCTGTCCTATCACATCTCATACCATCTAGGAATCACCATAATTCACAAGTGAACTAAAGCCAAATTGTTTGACTGGTAGTATATCTCCAGGATAGTTGCAACACTTACACGCCCCTACAAGCTATCACATACAACATCCTCCTTCCGATCATCACAGATGATTCGAATCGAAGATGGGTGAAACCGCCAACAACAAATCCAAAGAATTTCATAATGCAGCCCCCACCTTGCCAAGTCCTATCAAAAGTTTTTAATCAAATCCCAATCCAACGACATCAATATTTTCTGGGAAGCAGCCACCTCTCTTCAGTGGAGTCGACAGATATCCCGTGTAGGGAGAGGGGGCTTCAGGAAATGGGCCTACACAGCGAAAGAGGAGGAAAGACATCTGTCTAAACAATATCATCTTCTATCTTTCATCATCACGGTAACAAGATGCAAGCAGCTGGCAATTCATCAGTCCCACATGAAAATTATTTTGCTTTGAAAGAGAGCCACATATTCATTTAAATATACAGATTGTGATATTCACTCATTGTGAGCTATTGTGATCATGAGATTGTTACGCAATTGCAATGTAGGTAATTGACGAACTTGGAATTCTATTGTGTGTTGAATGCTTCACACTTTGTGACAGCTAAAGGGAGAGGGTGGAAGTAAGCATTCAACAAAATTGTAAAATACCGAACAATTATGATCATTGTTTGAGATGAATTGAGAAAATTTGATGAGAAAGAGATCTTTCCGGCAAAAACTTTGGCAAAGCAATTCGATAATAACCAAATAAAACTCTTGTAGAAAGTTTGAAATACACAATAATATCTGAAGAGTTTTGTCATGAACTATACAAGTAACTTTTGGTTTAGATGAGAAATGACAGCACCTGTTTTGATCAAGGATTGTAATAAATCCAGATCCATAAATTACACTCTACTCTACTAATCCTAAATACACCTAATCCAAACCGATATAGATCAATGGATTAGCTTGAACAACTTCAAATTATCATTACAAACACTATATGGCTTTCACTAAGCCGCATGATTTAACCAGCGACCTCCAATATTGACAATAAATCAATTACATCATTCTTTAGCCTTCCGAGTACACTTCAGCACACGTATTGCATGCCGTAGCCATCCATTCCTTTCTATTAATTAATAGAGCCATGGAAATATGAGCCCAAGGGGTTAGCTGATTAAGAAGTTAGGTCTCTTAGCATAGCATAAAAGCTAGGAGTGAACGCACATATCACTCCTCTCCAATTACATCTTTAACCTAATTAGGAACCATATCATGCCTTATCAATTTCATCTGCATGTCGCGATACCCAGTAATATCTAGAGCACTAAATATGTTTCCTCTGCTTAAAGAGCGAAGAGGGCCAGTCATTGATAGCCTTTTCCTTCGTACATGTAAATTCTCGCCCTCAAATTATGACAAATACCTCCTCCTTACACCCCCTATACAGATCTTGGAGTGTCACGAGCAGTGTGATTGACAAATAAAACCAAATTTATTCCGCTTAACCATTCTGAAATCTAATTATTGATACATTTTCAGATGGGTGTTTGAGGGGTTTTCTTCTTCTCCATAACGCAGCACGAGGACCATATGCCTGTCTCTCGGTGCTAATCTGATACAAAATGATAATCGCACAGCGGAAATTTCAAATGAGATCACTTGGTTTAATGCAAAAATCATTGGAGAAAAATAATGTAATAATTGTATTGCTGAAACAGAAGGAGAATTTTTGCAATTCATGATGAAATTTGCACCTCAGGCACTCTATCCTGCATCTGCGTAGTGATGGGTAATAAATGCTATTTGACAATCATCTCAAAGATTCTGCCAATTTGAATCATAAATAAGCAATTTTTACAAAAAGAAATGTTGCACAGGAAATTATCTGTGAATATACTGCTATTGAAAATATTTCCCTCAAATGTACATTTCTACATTTAGATTATGATTGGTTTAAGAATGTTATCATGCCTGTCACAACAGTAAATATAAGACCAGAAAAAACAGATGGAATTTTGTGTTTGACCTTTCCAGAACCTTGTAATTGCTCATTTGAGATCTTACGTTGAAGGTGTACTTTTTACTACATGCTAGACTGATTAAAAAATCTTTCAATAATTAAATTGGCTTGCAAGAATGACTGTATAATTCTGTTGCCTTGCTGATATCACAAAGTGACTGACAGCTCCTATCAAACACCCGATATTGATATCATAACTGAATATAGATTCATAATTACCAGTCAAAATTAATTTCACAAATGCTCGTCTAGTCATTCTTTCGCAACGGAACGTAACAATCCGGTACAGGTTGCAATCTACGTATGACAGTGTTGGGGAATGCAGAGCATTGACAAACGACGCATGACAGAAAAAATGATGCAGAGACGTAGAAATATGAAGTGACTCGGACTGCTAATTCCATTTAGATCGATTACAGAGATCTGGGAAATAGTTTGACTCTCACTGAATAGGATAAACATTCCTTCCATGTTGTCATCGGCAATTGAATATTTACAAAATTGATGTGTTTATCTTACCAAAAATTACTTATATTAGAAAGTTAATAATAGATGACGGATGACTCTAATGAGAAGCAGATAATAAAAACATGATTTAAAAGTACTAGTTCAAACAAATTATGTCATGCGATTAATTTAGAACTGTGAAATCCTTAGAATTATAATATGAAATATGAAATGATCATATATTGAAAATTATTTGATTATTTTTATAAATTGGTCTGGAATTATTGCCAAGATAAAAATTGGGTTTAGAGAAAATTTTTATGAAACATTTTTCTTTTAATCTAAGAATCTAAAAAAAAGAAGATCATAAAAGATAATATCATGAGGCTCTCAACTCTAGAAGAGAATTGCAGTAAATATAATCACTTGTTTTAAACACCTTTAAGAAAGTTGCATTGAATCAATTTTCCAATTATAAGATTAATGTTTCAAACAATTGACAATATCAGAAATATCTCTTTTGCAGAACAATGTTTGTGTCAGTGCGAGTTATGTAACAATTTATTGATACATCCTTTTCAGAAGTTCACAATGCAAGTGAATGCACTACGCAAATAATAAGAAGATGAAAATTATGCCAAGCAGAGTTGGGGGAAGGAGAGCCCCTTCCTGCGAGGCATATTTCTTGCCAAATAATCATGATTTCTTTTTCAAGTTTCTTTTCTCTTTCTGTTTGCACACTTGAGGGGGCTTAGGATCGCCTTGTTTTGACAAGAACAATTTCTCCCTTCTCTTTCCAAACCAACCTATAGATGACAAATAGGATTTTAATTCGCATTCTGCCGAAGCGGCAAAACTTGACACAAGCAACAGGTGCGAATACTGCGCCCGCAAACTGGCGCAGCGTATGTCAATTACAATTCAAAAACTGTGTCACAAAATCCATACAATTATCATGGATTTAAGTGGCCTTAAGTCCCTTAATCCCCACGTATGCTACTGCATGTATGGCTTGAGCGAAAAATAAAAATTGTTAGCATTGGGATTATGAGCAGTGGACAAGAGGAAAGAAAAAAATTAAGCCGTCTTATCTCAGTGTGGAACTATCGTCGAAGGATGAATACCTTGAATATTACCTGAGATATGATTCACAGAATAAGCTCTTATTTAGCAAAAGGATAAACTCCCCTATTCTTAATCAGTCATGTGGTATCGAGTTTCTCATTGGAAAAATCTCTATCTATCAAATTTCAAAAACACAATCGATTTCTCTTATTTGACATCTTAGAAGATGACTTGAGGCATGGATAATTTCAAAATGAGATGGACTTTCTTTTTTCAACCCTTTTTTTTCTTGGCTAATACAATCGTTTGCATACCAATACATTGATACTGTCCCATCCAGATAACATCCAAGAATTACAACTCTATATTAGGGACTTTGGGACATGAATAAAGTCATTTTTTCCTTCCTTGTCTGCAGAGGATAATAGGTTACATCATAAGGCAAATTCTAAATTAATAGTCGTGAACGACAAAATTGTTTTTAATCACAATACATTTATGCAATAATTTACATTGCTCTTAATTAAACAATCAAATCTGTTTTAATTTTTCTTTTAATGTAACACAAATTTAATTTTACTTTGACAAGATAAAGTGAGATGACCTTCATAATTGATAAGAATTGAAGCATAAAGAATCCAATTGCCAAAAAATGACCAAATTATTATGTTTCAGATTGGAAACCTTGATACAGACTGACAGAACCTTAGATAAAATCTTGAATGATGAAATCTGGCTCCTCCTGTATTTTAGGATTCTCTAAATGAATACAAAATGCATGGAGTAGGCCTACGTACATATCATAAAAGCGTCCTTGGTTATTGAAAGGCATGAGGAAATACAACATGACATAAGAAGTATTGGCACATTGCAGAGCAATGTGTTTCACCAAAAAGAGAAAGGGGGAAACTCATTTTCAGCCCTGATTGACAGACAATTACTTGTTGAAAGGAAACAGTTATTTTCCCTCAAGTTCATCTTCAACAATTTCCCTAAAACAGGAGGATTCCCAAAGAATTTTGATCATCAGCAGAGGAGAAAAGGGGTCAGACTTTTGTTTTTAGCACATGCCTCTTGCACTTTACTTGTTCCAACAATAGACATGTTTATTTTCACTTTTTTGCGTTGAAATATCTCTCCCAAATTAAACTTAAATTCTAGGGAAAATATTGAATATGAAAGCCCCGAGGGCAATTTTCATTTGTCAGATACACTTCACTGATCCAGGGAAAGTAGGTTTTATTTTTCTTTGGAATGCTGAACTTGTAGTGATAGACCGGTGCAGTAATCGGTGGTTGTTATGAAAGCTTTCCTCCACCATGGTGCTGCCAATCTTGCTGGCTTCTCACAAACACAATGCCCAACATATTTCAACATAAGTCAGGAATCATCTCGACAAGTTCCACACCTCCCGACTTCTCCACTTTCCCCTTCCACTGACAGCTATTTTCAAGGAATCTAAGAGGGCTGAATGGGCTTGAGAGCCGAAAAATGCTTGGATTCAGTTTTTTTCTTCTGAAGTTGAGAAGGGGATGATCATGGCCTGAGACAAGTACAAGAAAGATCAAAGAGTAATTGTGCAGGAGGTTTTAAGGCATATCTTATCAATCAGGCCTCTTAGTTTGCGATACAGCCCCTCAAATCTGAACAAACAGCCAGGCGATAAGACAAGATGTATGCAGGGGAATATTCGTCGTCGAGCTTTCCACTTTTAATGGGCATTCATAAGCGCAGGACATGCGCGTGGCAATCAGTCGTAATGCCACTAGCGCTGAGTGGGGGACGGATCGTGTCGTAAAAATGAAGATTGAATCAGAACAGAAATACAGATACAAGAGTGATGCAGAGAGAGAGAAAGGGAGGTGTCCCCACGCCATCCCACCCCCGAAATCATGATGCTTGTTCTCATCAAAATGGAAAAGAAATGCTCTTGTTTGATATTTTTATTTGTTGGTTGTCAGTGATGGATGTCCAGGCATGCCGAGAGAGTGTGTCCCCCTTTTATGAGTCTCAAGATTTCTGCTTAAATTTCTTAAGTGCTCCTCTCAACCACTGGTGTCTCCCATCTTATATGGGAATATCTTGGCTGTTTACTTCTTACTTGCAACAAATGGCCATCAATGCATCATCTCTGTTTGGAAATAGACACAAGATGAGTTTTATGGCACCACCAGCTTCACACTAAGACGGACGACACCCAAACTTACCCCACACAAAAAAGAGAGCGCTATAATTTTATGGTCTGATCATTGATAAATGGTATTTGGGATTTTGTGTCATATCTAGGCAACCAAGCCAAGTGCGGTCAATTAATGTCACAGGAATTAATGACCAACATTTGAGCCATGTACGTGTGGCAGGGGTAGGTTTTTAAACAAGGAAATATGTAGCAAATCTAGAAAAGGTTATGAATTTAGATGAATGGCCCACATTTCAGGTGCAAGTATCAACAAAACCTATGAGGTACACTATATCACTCCATCATGCTCTGTCATTACCAAATAAAAACTGGAATTTGGAAGTAAAAGAAAGTTTGGCTAGACCTAGAAATGTCTTCAACTGAGGGAAATATGGAACTGCATGTATTCAAGAATACTGAAAAACAAAATGCACCGCTAAAAATAATATTTTTGAGTGCAATTCTATGTTATCAACTAACCAGGTAAGATTTCTGTTTATTCAAAAGTCTCTGAGCTGAAAATGGTTTTAAGCTGAAAAATGACTTATGTTACATTACCATTATCTCATATTTCAGCTAGGTGGACCTTTTGACTTGCCAGACACAAAGGGCTCACACAATACAAAGTTGGCGCAATGATTATGAATTCGTATCAAACTACAATCAGAGTGTTTATGGAGTATGGGAATGCGACACTGCCTGGACTTGGCAGGACAAAATCGGCACCTCAAGAAAAAAAAAGCCACACAGCAGCTGTGAACCACTATTCCCATGTAATATGAAGACAAAAATGAACAGCTACACCAGCCCATGATTTTTTACCCTTTATTTTCCTCCTTTTGAAAATATCAAATCAAGGTATGGATGCATGATTAGTGTTACTAGATCATGCCAGGCCAAGCGGAGCGGCAAGATGGCTTGTAGATATTTGATTATGAATATGATACTCGTATCACAAACAATGCCCATATAGTATTTCCACAGTTTACTCTCCCCAATCCAGCAAGACGGAGCAATCTAAATTAGGTCTGCTGGAATAACGGAGGGAGCGGAGGGGAGTGAGCTCTGTGGCACACAGACGGACGTTCGGTCCGCCGGGCTTCTGCCCTTCACCCAGCTAGCCTCCTCCTACTCATCCACTACCGAAAGATGACAGCCAAATAAATTCCTATCATGGAAATGAAGCGCCAATGACATTTTTTGACAGAAAGATATTGCAGAAGAGTGTGGATTACGTTAACGAAACAGAAGCGAGCCCCCACACCTGTACCTTCGTTAACACACGTTGGGTCCACCGATAACAGAAGACGTGATGAAAAAGCTCACCGTGAGTGCCTCGCATACAAAAATAAAAAGAAATGAATTGAAATGAATTTAGGAGGTGTCAACGATGAATTAGGTTTCCACACCTGTCCCAGACGGAAAGATTTATCATTTGTGAGGGTCGAAAGAAAATGGATTTCACAAATTCGCCGCTGCATTCCCTTCCAAGCGATCCCATCCCTCAATGTCTTGCCCATCTCGCAAAATTAATTTTTAGTGTTTAATTGGATCTTAGCCTTGGCAGAAGCGTCCCAGCATCTATTCTATCAATTTGCCAAAATTGTTTTCTACATCTGAAATTAAAATATTAATTTCTAACATTTATCAATTATTCACGTTGTCTGCATGCCGAGTCTTTCAATTAAACAGGAGTTGTCGGCCCTATTCATACGACTATCTTTGCATCTACGCCGTATCTATTTGAAATCAGACTGTAATATTCATCCTTGAGTAACACAATATATCATCAATTTCTTTTTCAATTTGGCGACTTTTTATGGGAGGGTAAATAAAGATTGGTGCAGCTGAAATATGAATGCAAATTATTAATTATTCAGGTTGTTTTGGAGCTCAATAGGTGACACTGATAGGAAAGAATGGAGACTGTGAAGATCATCCTCCATTTCATAAAGCAATAAATCATATAGCAATGTCAACATATCTGATGAATATTTTCCTTTACATCAAGGCTTACCGTATTTCATATCAACTATGAGTGTAAACCAAAATACCATGCAATCAGGTAAATATCATTAAAAAATCCCACATTTTATACTTCCTTCATATTAATGCCAAATCATTTCAGTATCTGGAATGCCTATGGGTCAAATTAAAATGCATATTTTGCTGTTTTCTTTTCAAAAATAACCAAACACATTTCACAATGTAACACTATCAGTCGTTATCATTTGAGTAATAATTAATTAATTTATACCTGAATTTCACTGTATATATAATGTACTTTTCTTACTCAGTTTCTTGAAAGTTGAACAACTGCAAAATAATTCCATTCAAAGATATTGTCTGAATTTTTCCCTTTTCTTTGCTGATGATAACTCTTTTGATTCCCAAAACTTCTGCATATTTGCAACCTATAAAACTAGCCTGTTTGTCTATTGATGACTCTAATTTATGATTTTGTAAATGACAACTTTTTAAAATAATTATTTCCGTTCAGTGAATAAATTTTCTAGATATCAATTAAGTTCCTTCTCCTCCAAAAACATGCTAACAATTTGTCTTCACTAGACTTGCAGTGCTCAGTGATTTAAACATTTCAAGAAGTCATTTCTTAAAATTCCAGAACAATTCTGTTAAATTGGCAACATCAGTACAGTATGAGTATTGGAAATCAGTAGGAGTATTGGAACCTTAAAATATTCATCACTGACAAGACATCTCAAAAAGTACAAGGTGGGAGAAATTGTTCTGATACTATGAAAAGCAGAATAATATGAACATGAAGATATTCTAAAGACAAAAAGCAAAACATGAAATCTACCATTAGAAATGAAGATAATGATCAAAAGAATCCAAAGGAGCATACTAAAATACAAAAAAAAAAGAATTTGAAAAAGCTGGGTTAAGGAATCTTAAATCAATATCACATCTGCACCTCATGCCTCTATCAAGTCTTTGACAGGTGAAACATTTCTAATTCATGTCAACTATTTGAAGAAATGTGTTCTTTACAAATGATTATGCAAGTTTTATTAACCCACAATAGACAGCATTCATGATGAGTAGACGGAACCCTTCATGTGTGTGTGATGTCACTTTCATGCAAGACTGAACACAGTAACTCACAATGCTGAGATCAGAATTCACTGTCTTGCATTATTTCAACTGATAAAATAAAAACAGCTGCCCCCTGTAAAAGATTCTATGAATTACTACTTTCTTCATCAATGTTATCTACATGTACATCTACCATGGAAAATTACATAAGTCAATTTCCAAGCATCAAGTACTTGAAACAAGTAACATTTCAGTACAATCAGTTGGTATGTTAATGCATGCACAATCCAGGTCTCCAAAATATGATGTAACGTGGAATTTCTTATCACCATATTTCTCTTCCTTTCTCATCAAAGTTTAATAAACAGTTAAGAAATGTATAACTCTGTGTGGAATGTTTTTAACAGGTGAATGTAGAAAAAATATTACTTCTTAAAAATGAAATATAGTAGTTTTGATATTTAAAAAAATAAATTGCACTCATGGTATGGTAAAGCAGA
Organism: Temnopleurus reevesii; assembly: GCA_036244855.1. Lineage (NCBI taxonomy): Eukaryota > Metazoa > Echinodermata > Echinoidea > Temnopleuroida > Temnopleuridae > Temnopleurus > Temnopleurus reevesii. The sequence goes on along the minus strand of BQKZ01000419.1, from coordinate 60,356 downwards.
TGACCGATTTTACTCTAGATTCAGAACCCCCAAAAGCAGGGCTATGGCTACGACTTGGATGAATATGTGAATTAACTCATTCTACTTCAGATAAATTAGTAATATTCACATAGAGTATCTGGTTTGAAACCTAGATACATATCTTTACATTTTTAAACAAGGATATTCAAAATTTGCCAGCATAGAGATATTAATCATAACAAACTTTCTACTCTTGATATAATGTAAATATACCAAAGGAAGACTTCTGTTTTCATTTTTAGGAACAATTCAACTCACCCCTCATCAATTTCATAAAAAGATCAAAAGGTCATTATTCGAAACCAAAATCACTTTGAAACGATCCATTTTCACAGAAGAGAGTGAACTTCCCAAAGATGACAATCAAATGATAGGAATAAAGGGAAAGTAACTTCCTCAGCAAATATTGGCAAAATCTGACTAAACAATAGTTGAACTAACAACATCTGCAAAAATCATTTGTGGCATAATTTTTGTCATGCAGTGGGAAATATAAAGCTGAGAGCCATTTCCTTACATTTTAGCGCTGGTTGGATTCTCTTGTGGAGGACTGGTGCCCGGATACAGAATTGACACGAAACTAACATAACGTCAACAAATACTTCTGGCGGGTGGGCACAACAAAGTAAAAACGGTAGCTGTCAAAAATGTTAACAATGTAGGAGCAGTAAAGTGTAGACAGGATTGGGCATTCAGATTTGTCATTCCTTCCAGTTTCTCACAAACATCAATCTTCCTAAAATATTTTCATCGCTGTTAGTGTTATCATCAATAGTTAATCATCTTCTTTAGGTCCATGTGATGAAATAATAGTATTTTTCTATTCATAAACAGCAAATTTTCAGAAATGGTAAACTTCTGGCATCAGACTGGGAATGGCAATGCGCCTTCTATTGTGAGAAGAGAGATAATGCTACCGCTGTTCGGAAGCGGGGTTTCCTGAGGAGGCGGTCCCGACCGTGCGGGGTTGATGTCGCTACCAACATCCTATCACCTCAACAACGGAGAAAAAAAGTTGAGTCACAATTCGTTTGAAATCCCATCACAATAAAAATCCAAGCTTTGCACAAAATACACACGTCCTTAACAATTGATGCTGAGAGAGAATCATTGATAAAACGACTAAGATGACAAAACGGAAATAGGCAGATGGAGGAAAAAACGAAAAATGATGCGGAGAGAGATGGAGCGATCGGGCTCGAGCTATTTCCTTCGCCGGAGGATGCGGCATGGATGTTCCTCGAAAATCCGCCGAGGAATAAAAACATATACCACGTTTTCACCAAGTGGCTACTGCTACCGACTACCTAAAGAGGGGAGATAAAGTTAGTCTACCTACCGTTCTCAATAGAAGTTAGGGGGTTCCTCTCGCTCCCAATGTGCTGAGGTTTCGCCTGCTTTCGCCTCGACATCCTGGACGGGAAAAAGCGGCGTTCAAGGTGAAACCAGGCTTTTCTCTAAAAAATCCGCGATCTTTCGAGGTAAAAAAAAGTCCAATCTGGGGATCCTCGTATCCTAAATGCGCTCGATTACTTAGGTGCATTCAATCACATACTAAACGTAAAATCTCATATACTGGGGTATTCCGCATATTCATACACATAGCGGAATGGTGTGTGTGTGTATGCGGTGAATGGGGAATGTGTATACACACGGTGTGAGAAGATCCGCCTACATGTGTGCGCATGTACACCAATTTATGATTTATGCAATAGAGCTTGTTGCGCCGTATGAATGGTCCCTTCTGATTGGTCGATATACTAATTAGGTGTCGAAAAGTTTAACAAAACTCCTTTCGCGCGGGTTGTGTGAGAGCAAGTGCTATTTATCTGTCATATTCAGGGTCGTGCATACCCCGATGACCAGTGTACCGCGGACACTTCATTTTTTTCGGGGAATGTCTTCAATTCATTTTCGCAATGCTGCGCGAATTAAAAGACCAAAATTAGATCCAACGAATGGAATGCCATGAACGCTTTGTGCTTGGCCTGGCGTGGCTTAGTCGAGAAACAATTTCTGACCAATCCAATTTTCCATAGCGATGCCCCATCGAAGATGCTGGTGATTAAATCTACCGACATACGAGCATATTAAAATTTTGATGTGTTACGTAACGGAGCGCTTATAAATGATAAGGGAGTTTAACCTTTAACCATCAATCACAATTTGCAATTTTTATTATCTTTCTGGTGATAAGAAAATGCTGTTTTGTGGTCCGACAGGAATACAATTAGCTATCTGTTTTGGAAGAAAATGATAACATCTGCAACGCTCTTATATTTTGTTTTGTTTTCTATTTCATGGAAATAATTGACAGTTGAAACCGACTAGAAATGAAACAAATGCATCAAATCAATTTTGACAAGCAATGATGCGAAACATACTGAAATCTAAAACACAGCAAAACCCAAGAATTTGCAAATGTTTGCCTTTATATTCTAGATGCCTTGGGTGGAAAATGCAAATGCTAACAATATAAAAACGTTACACAGTCCAATTGAAAATATTTCTGCTATTCAAAATAGTAAATATAAAATATTAAATATTTGTAGATGTTTTATTTCAGAATTTTATCGCAGAAATATTTTCACAGTACGAAATCTTCAAAATGAAGATAATATTTACAATCGTTATTTTAGGTCTATTTTGTCAAGTTCAACTGAATAGATAATGATAAATGTTTAACTGTTTTCGTATTTTTTTCTGAAGTGTCAGTCACGTGATGACCTGAAGATTAAACTAGTTTACTCGTTTCCTAAACGATTTGATTGCTTTAAAATCATTTTATTTTCGGTATCATAAGTCGTTATTACTATTACCACATAATAAATATATCTAATATATAAAATAAAACAACACACAGTCCACACGTATACTTCGGAATGACGTGGGATGGTGAATCGTGTGTGGTTTTTGAGTGAATCTCAAAGGGGTATAATTTGAATCGTCATTTTATTGCAATTGTATCATACATATTTCACTATGTTTCATTCATTGCCCATGTAAACCACTTGAATTTCTACGTACTGCTCACTTAGCAGAGTCGCTAATACATAATGCCTAATGTTGACTTTTTTCTTTCTTCATTGAGTTACAAGGATTCTATTACAACAAAAAAGACAGGGGTTCCATTTTCAAGACTTTGGTATGACTCAACAGAGGTTCGAACCCATACCTTTTACAGTCCTTCTTTCTCCGAAAATCCAATTCATTCGGATAAAGGAAACAAGTCACCTTTCTCACATGGAAAGGAAATGTTATCGAATGACGTCACTATAGCAATTTTGCAGGATGACCAGCATATCTTGTTCTAATCTCGATATTATACAGTCATTCATTTACGCCCACATTATATAAAAACCGGATCTTCTATAATTTTTCTTATCAACATCCACGACAGGTTGCGATGTATGAAAACTAGGCCTATTACCCCCTTCGATATCTTGATACGTAGCGGACAATAACCATTTATAAATGCATGTCAAAAATTTCTCATCCATAGCACCCTATCAAACATCAACCCAGCAACCAAAAAGACTCATACATAGGCCTATATTGTCTTCTTTTGATTATAGTGTGTTATTTCTTAACTATTGTTTGTAGAGTCCCTCCATTTTTTCCCCGCGTTCCTCAGACTCCATGATAGAAACAAGTCCTTTTGTTCCCTGAATTAAGGTTCTATTTTTTATTGACCCAAGAAGTACATTGAAATTCGTCTAATGATTTCTTTTGACCTACAATAATCTGAGCCTCAATAAGACTCAACAAATAGGCATATTCAGCGTTACGTAACAAAAGTATACATGCATATCGGCATTCACTGATGCATATATTGTGTGTGTAATATAATACGTGGGGTCGATATCTGACTAGTGCTGTATATTATATGGACATAGTACAAGTGCTTGTTGTTTAACACATTTATGTAAGCTTATAAATTTCCATCCATTTTGTTGTCCGAATCCAAAAGTTATGAAAGAAAATACTCAGTTATATCAGATATGATATGATTTTGATATAATATGACACAATATTAGACTTCGTGATAATGACACATTATGCAATAACGGATTTTAATACCATCCCGATATTGAACGCAACAAGTGGCAGTTACAATTATGCACATGAACTCAACACTATAAAGCTTTGATATCAAATTAATCGGGATGCCTTATGATGTAAGAGAAGTTATCTGTATGACAGTTGTTGCCTTAAAGCTAACGCACCTCTACATGACCGTAATATTTGTTATGCGACCCGTGCCTCACATAGCACCAAGCTCGTCATAAGGCGACCCTAGTTGGCTAAATGGATAATTGGTCCATGACACAATTACGTGCGTTACACTTCAAATACATTCGTATTCAAATAACATCGATATTTCCTTTCTAAAGTATTTTGGATGACAATAGCTGCTAATCTTTATTGTAAGGCACAAAAATGTTAATTTCTTATTTGGAGATTTCTTATAACGAAGGCACATGCGTTACATCGCACAGTAATTAAAACCCAATGTCTGTCAAAAAATGGCGCGACTCCGTGAAGCGTGCCATTTGTTAACGGCATTGATTCGTCTATCATAATTTCAGAAGTAAGTGTTAGTCGGAATCAGAATCTAAATTAAAAAAAAAATGTTCTACCAACAAAATCCACATCGCTCCTACACCCCAACAATTCCACGAAGAATTAATTTTTTTTTCTAGGATATCCATATATCATACTTTATGGAAATATCAATTCTATAGGCAACAAATAATACATTTAGATGTAAAGCCCCCAAACGAATTTTCGTTGAATGGAATAACTGCGGGACATTTAAGTCCCCCCCCCCAAAAAAAAAAAAAAAATGTTAATCCACTCTTTTCTGGTGTTGCCCATGCACTGCCATGATGAACACCGAGTTGCTGTCAAATTAACATACTTTGCTTTGTGTGTGTGCTTTGCTTGATATTTCAGCCTCAGCACTTTCAAAATGTCATCATCAATTTCCAACATTATTTAGAGACGCTTTTCAAAGCTATATGGTGATAGGCTATTGCATACCTTCAATAACTTATCACTCCAAGGCTTTGTATCGCAAACGCAATCCAGCATAAGCTCCAAACTAGAGGTTTGCCTAAATCGCAATTTAGCCATACCTATATGGTACGGGGTAAAGCAATTTATTTTTCGGGGGGGGGGGGGGGGGGAGGGGGAGAATGATGGTCCATTGTAAATTGCTGGGTAGATGGATCTATGAAATATCGTTTCATTTCTCGAAGTATTTTTCTTAACTGTCAATTCATTTTGAATTTTAAGAACTACAGTTTGTCTACATTATGTCGAAATCGAACTCTGCTCGGCTCACAGTGAGTTAATGAATTAAGAAAAATTAAACACAATTACGGGACACAATCAGTCAGTCTCATATTTATTTATTGATGCAAACTCTCTTATGCGTTATTCTATAATAAATCATCGGATTCATGTGTTTTACCAGCAGCACTCCCGTAAACATGAAGAAATATACATTTTGATCGAACAAGTTTCATGAATTCCCTGGGCAATCCATTTCTTCTTTTAATATGATATACATAACCCTCTCTAGATTAAGGTCTTAATTGAAAACACACCCTCATCCTGTATCCAATATCACGCGTAATACTCTTCAAAAATTGAATTCCCCCAAAATAATATAAAGCAATGAAACTATAAATGGTCATCCGATCTTTGCGAAGCGGGTATTATTGAAATATTTCCGAAATATATTCATGGAAAGATGTAACGTGTAACCGCGCGTTGTGTATCCAGTAGCGATACAGGACACGCGTGGAATTATATCAATATGGTTTAAAATATCGTCCATCGCTATTCGGGACGAGAAAATCCAAGATATTGAATATATTCATCCTTTTTAATTTCATTTCGAGTTTCATTCCCAGATCGGTTGAGTATCACATGTTATGATTGAAGTCTGTCACTTTGCTTGGTCGCTTTTACAGTTTTCTCACAATTTTGTTACTCATTTCGTGTTATTTAGGGATTTTATAGACCAGTGTATATGTCAATTTTAGTTTCCAAACTATTTTAGTTTATTTGCCTTCTTCTCGACTGTGTAGAATAGATATTTAATTTGATTTATTTGAACTGACTTGAAGGTTTATTTCATTTTGAATACATAGTATATGCATTGTTAACATAACCTTTCTATCACAACCTTTGTTTTTCTATATCACTATGTATGCAAAGATACATGGTAAAGAATAAAGGCCCAGCTTACACATTCTATACGAAGATACTAGGCCTACATGTCATGCACATTTACAAATACACATACATGTGGGAAAATTGAGTTGAACAATAAACAATATAGAATATTAAATGTATTATCTCAGAACGATAAATCATCATTAAGTAAATTATTAAAGGCAGGGAAAATTCTTTAATTCTTCATTAATACATCATTATTGAATGTTAATGTTTCATCTCACTCAAGAAAAATCTGCCGTTATGTACACATATTTAATAAAAACAAATTATGACATGAAAAACAAGAAGTCTCCCTCTCCCTAAAAACTATATTTAGAGGGGTTTCCAGTACTGCATCTCCTTTTCTGCCTCTCTCTCTCTCCTCCCGTCCAACACGTCACTCACACAAACACACACGCACAAAAAATCACACTCGCTTTCACAAACGCATATATCTCTATATCTCCGCTTCTCTCTCTCCCTCTCTCTCCCTCTCTCTCTCTCTTTCTCTCTCTCTCTCTCTCTCTCTCTCTCCACTCTCATTTTGCATCCTCCATCCAACTTATTTCACTGTCTTACTTTTCGATTCCTTCCTCTGTAACTTTCTCTTTCCTATTTCTACATCTTTTCATCTTTCTCTTCTTTCTCATCTGTCTCCATCTTCTCTTTTTCTCCCCCTCTCTTAGTTTATCTTTATACTTTCTTCCGTCATTTCTTATACCAACCGTGTCCATGTCAATACTTATAACATCCAGCACATTCATGGCTCTTTGTCTTTTATCGATTTCGTGTCAAACTCTTTATTTTCCGCTTGATTAATTCATTTCTTTTGGTTTTATTTTCTCTTCCGTTATGCCTAGTCAATTTGGAACAACGGATGTCATCGAACTTATTGAAAACATTTCTACAATTTAAAGGTATAGATCAGTAATGGAAAGGATGTAGAAATTTATGTGAAATGGGCCGATGTATTAAAAATTGATTTACATGCATAGATATTGTATTAAATTGGTAGACGATTTTCGCACGTAAACTGGCTTATTTTAGTTTCAAAATGCACTCAACCGTTATTCGTACGGATCGCTAGCAGAATAGGAAGTCAGGGAACAATGATAATAAGAACGATACAACTGATCAAGATAATGATGATAAGAATAAATTGCTATAGTGCATGCACACGTATACACACTGCAAAATATTCAAGATGTTTTGCATTATTACTACCCTGGATTTAGCTCGTTGCCACCAGCGCTGGAGCAAGGAATTCCTGCCATGTACCCATTTATCTCACCTGGATTAAGTACAGCACAACGTGTATGAATTTCTTAACATAGAGGATATTAACGCCATATAAGTGGGATACAAACCTACTACTCTATTTCTCTCACAAGCACATTAAACACATACATTTACAGACGTATTTCATATTCGAATTCCTCTTTCCCTCCTTATATACATGTGTGCGCGCGCATGTGGGCATGTGTGCTTGTGTGTTTGTGTGTGTCTGTGATGTTGTGGGTGTGTGTGTGGGTGTGTGGGTGTGTGCATGTGCCTGTATGTCTGTCTGTCTGTGTGGAAGACACACATTATTATGATGATGCACCGCTTTTTATCCTCCCCTGACACTGCAGAATGTCCATTTAATTTTTTTTCGCGTTACTTTCATTAAAAAAAAACTTAAAAGAAAAAAAGTTCATTTTTGTCCATATCTGCATATGAAAGAAAAATCATCTCGAATAGTTTCGCAATCGCTCCATACATTTATGATGTTTATCCAAAACAAACTTATCGACGACACGTGATAGGATGATCATGGATAATATTTGAAGCAATTGGTACATGGATGACAGGGGAGGAAGTCAAATATCATTTCATCCTGCAAACACGGCCTGAAAATCCTACGCAAATATAGTCACAAGAGACAGTGGTAAATATCATGTCAATTCCATTACATCTCTCTTCACCATCTTCTACTCTTAACCCCTCTCTTCTCTCTCCCACTCTCTTCTCTCCTTTTCTCTATTCCCATCCTTGCTACCATTCTAGATAACCTTTTATCATGTTTGTAAATCTCTTTTATTTTTGCCTGTTTTACACACACACACACACACACATACACATTGTACACACATACACACACAAACAAACAAAAACACTTAAATATGATGTAAGGTATCATTGCTCTCCCTCTCCCTCTCTCCCTCTCTCTCTCTCTCCCTCCCCATCTCTCAATCCCCTTCTTTTTTTCTTTTTTATCTCTGTTCCTTGTGCCCTTCTTCTCGTCAATTTGTCCACCCTAACATTGATCACGCTCTCTTTCTTTCTTTTAATGATACTTCTGTACAAATAGTCCACCACTCAGATTTTCACACGTTTCATATTTCCCTCTGCCTCTATTTTACACGCACAAAACACATATTCTTTCTTTTTCTCCCTCCCTCCATCACACACTCACGCACATCACACATACATATATGCACTCTTTATTTTACCCCTCTCCCCCTCTCGCTCTCTCTATTTTTTTCTCTCTCTCTCTCACACACACACTCACTCAAACCTTCTCTACTTCCCCCTCACCTCTCTTACCTGTTTCTCTCTCTTCACACACGCACACACAGCACACATACGCACACACTCACACCCTCTCTATCTCCCCATCCCCTCGCTTACCTTTCTCTCTCTTCACACACGCACACACAACACACACACACATAATAACATAAGCGCACTTATCTTTCTCTCTCTCCTTCTCTCATCGTCTCTCACCTTCTATCCATATTTCTGCCCATATTACCCCACATTGCCCTCCGCCCATTACGATCCAGCTGTGAATGATATACAATATTGACAATGATCGAGTCACCTTTCATTTCTTGCCTTGGATGACAGCGATTGAAACCGATTAGAAAGTATCAATATAGTCTGCCATAATTTGACCTCTCTTTGCCTCTAACTTGACACACTTCTTCATATTAAGGGAAAGCAAATATCGTAATGTGATTCATATGCCAATATGCCTAAATATATCAGCGATGTGGGCTTTAATTTTCACTTACAATCTTCGAAATTATCTTATGATTGAGATATTCATTTTGATCGCATTGACATAACTTTTAGAACTTAATGCGACAGTCATATTGAATGCTAAAACTTTATTGATGAAAGAGAAGGCTCTCCTTATAATTTCACTTCATGATAATATTGTTCATATGATATTTCAAATATTGAATGTTCATATTTTATAGTTTATAATCCCATTTAGTATTTTCGACAGATCTTCAAAGGGAATAAGTAAGAGAGAGAAAAAAGAGAGACACCCAAAACAAAAGAAACATAAAGAGATGAGGATCAAGATAGAGTGTGTGTGTATGTGTGTGTCTTTAACAAGAAGACGTGGGAGAGAAAGGAAATATTGGGCGCTCGTGCGTGCGTGTGTGTGCGTGCGTGCGTATTTGTGGGTGTATAAGATAGTTAGGAAGGGGGACCAACGAGAGGGGAACATGCGTGTGTATATGTGTGTGTGTGCATGTTTGGTTTAGCATGGAGAAGTAGAGGGAGAGAGAAGAAAGGGAGATGTGGATGTGCGCAAGTGTGCGTGTGTGTGTACGTAAGTGTGAGTGAGTGTGTATCATAAAGAAGGGAGGTGCAAGGGTGAGAATGTGTGTGTGCTTGTTTATGTTTAACCTATATACGAAAAGGGGAGAGATTGAGTGCAAATGTGGGAGAGAGAGTGTGTGTGTATGTGTGTGTGCGTATGTGTAAAGATAAAGAGGGGGAACGGAGCTAAATAAGAAAAGAGTGTGTATAAGTGCGTGTATGTATGTGTATGCGTGTGTGTTTAGTGGAATGAATGAAATTGAATAAAACAGAAAAGGAATCTGAAATAGAGGG
>BQKZ01000419.1:33195-43972 GCA_036244855.1 Temnopleurus reevesii | reverse complement strand
TGAAGTATATGTGCTCACTAACTTGTCATTAGTACGTTGTGTTACTATATTCTTAGCCCCCCCCCCCCCCCCTCTCTCTCTCTGTATCTCTCACTCACTTGTTCATATGTGTTGTAATTGTGATATAGGCCTAATGAATTTTAGTCCTGAAAATACATGACTTAAAAGTTTAATGACTGGATTCTTATAAGCATTTGTCAGGGTACCTTTCGATACCTTAAACAAAATAATATAAATCTGCTTTGAAATATTCATCAATATTTTCCTCTACGACTCTTATTCATTTCCTCCTATCTGTCTTTTATCTTTCCCATAATATATACTTAATAACTTGTTCATAGTTGACGCTTTTGCCTTTTCCTGAGATGATCGTCCTTTCTTTGTATGTATATCTTTATCACATTTCCTGACATAGCAGCGATGTAAATGGTATTCTATGAAAATGCGTGTTAATTCTAAAGAAGAGTATGTTTAAATGACACTGTATCTATAGTGCCCGTTGTACTTTTGTCTACCGTCACTTCGTGAAAACACGGACGAATTGATGAAAGGATCATCCAAATATATGACCCGGAAAATCATAATATTAATAATCATTGTTGCTGTTGTCATTATTAGTATTATCACACTTTTCAAACAGTAACTGTTATGCCGTTTCAATATACAGACATTCGGTTGGCGATCATGAGTATTCGTTGATGTGATCGATAGCGGTCGGTTGCATAGGACCGGAACTTTCAACCAATCAGAACCCTGCTTCCAAATTAAGCGTAGTCTCCGATTAAGGCATTTAATTTCCATGCACACTTTAGACTTTCGTTAACAATACACGGAAACTGATCTGAAGTTTGAAAAACATTGCGTTGCCTTTCAAGATATAGTGAAAAATATGATTTGGCAATGTTTTGGAAATTATTGAAATTAAGATTTATACGGGAGTTATCATTTTGATGCAAGTTGCTTTACATTTCAATTTTTTCTGGATACGTTTTTGATATCTTTAATATTTTTTTCCGTTGAGATTGTCTTCTTTGTACATTTTCTTTGACTGTTGATTATTTTACCCTATTTTTCTCGATCTTTTCTGCTTATTTTCCTTTCCATTCCCCCCCCCCCTCTCTCTCTCTCTCTCTCTCTCTCTCCCTCTCTCTCTCTCNTTGTCTTTGAGATATTTACCCTCTTTCATTCCGTTCTTTCTGTTTATTCTCCTTTCCTATCTCCCTCTCTCTCTCTCTCTCTCTCTCTCTCTCTCTCTCTCTCTCTCTCTTCGAAACAGTTTTTTTTTCTCTCCAAAGAATTTACATTTCAAGCATTCGATGCGTAATGTGTTCGTGATTTTGGTAAAATAAAATGATCAAATCGTCAATTGGGGGTGGGGGGGGGGGGGGGGGGGGGGGGGGGCTGTGTAGACCTAAACTCCCCCCTTCTCCCCAATCTCCTTGTCCTCTTATTCCTCTCTCCCCCTCCTCTTTTTCCCCATCTTCTTCTATGATGTTTTCTACTTCTTCTAATCTTTCTCCTCCTCCTCCTGCTTCTTTGTCCCCCTTTTTCTTCCTTTTCTTCTTCTTCTTCTTCTTCTTCTTCTTCTTCTTCTTCTTCTTCTTCTTCTTCTTCTTCTTCTTCTCCTCTCCTTCCTTTTTCATCACTAACATCCCCTTTTTCACGTCTGCCCTGCCCCGCCCTCTATTCAACAAATAAAGAAGTCGTAACCTAAAGGCCACGGGTGAAGTGTACATAACGTTATGTTATATCACTTCACTGAACTTACGTATACTATTGCTTTGAGGTTGGGAACACAAAACAAAATAGAAAATATTAGAACCTTTGTGACATCAAGAAAAGGGATATATATTCTAAGACTGTCTGCATCCTAACATCCAGGATGTTTCCTACTTTCCCATCCCACCAAGCCCCCCCCCCCAAAAAAAAACAAAATTGTGGGTGTCTCTTCACTTTGTCTAAATTCAAGGCAGCCCCAATTATAATCGTATTTTAAAAGGTGACGGTGCAGGGCGCCAGGGCGGAAAAGAATCGTGAAACATTTTAAAATAAATCTTCACTCATCAGTTCACGTCTTTGATGAACTGACGTGCACACGTATCGTGACATACTAGCCGATTACATGCAACAAAATGGCCGCTTGAATGACGAACTTAATCGCGCCTCGGGCATGTTGCAAGGTATTAGCCAAGCGCCAATTAACGTTACGTCTTACTAGATAGTCAAATTCACATGCACTTACTTTTATTCTTTCCCACTCCTTTGCATCAAAACCAATATTTCCTTCCAATATACAAATGATGATATCACCACTTTGCTAATTCTCCGATTGCGGTGAGTTATTATATCTAATTAGACCCGTGAAACAAACTTATAATCGCACATGGATGAGTTTGTGATAAATTTGCGTGCAAATTTGTAGTGCGTCATCTACCGCACATTTATCATCCGAGTATGATAATTGATATTATTCTTATAATCGAACTTCTGAAATTCAGGAATTACCTGTACTGAGATAAGATAAGATATTTTAATGATGATAATCTGATAACTTTCACTGAGAACCTAGGTACAAAGCGTATCGTCTTATGATCCTCATCGTCCGTGTTTTTATGAAGTGACGGGAGCCAAAAGGTACTTTTACACGAAATGAGTTACAAATCCACTGAAACGTGTCCTTCTATAGAATTAACATGTTGTTCGATAGGATGCCCATTGAATTGGTGCTATGTCGGGATTTCTTTGTCTTCATGCAACAATGCCCGTTGGCTCCCGTCACTTCGTGAAAACACGGACGTCATGACCATGGCATCTTCTTTCTAAGATCTTTATTTCAGAGACTTACCTGGCATCCCCTAAATCCTACATCCTAATTCTATAGCAGACAAGTAGAAAGATAATAATAATAATAACATTAATCATACGTTCTTATATAGCGCCTAACACTAACTTTATCAGAGCTCTCTACAATGTAGCATAATTATCCTGGCTTTAGCCGTGCAGCTGTAATTGCATTTCAAGGAAAAAATTCCTGTCATGTACCCATTCACCCCACATGGGTCGAGGGCAGCACAATGTGGATGAATTTCTCGCTGAAGGATTTTGGGTCGGATTCGAACCTGCGATCCTCTAGTTGAAAGGCAAGAGTCTAAACCACTACACCACGACATTCCACCCTTCGATAAGAAAAACTAAACTACACGTAAAATTGTTAATCGTTAGGCGTGCAATTCAGGATTTAGAAAAATGTACTTTTCTACAGATTTGAATATACATAGTTTTCAATACATAACTGAACTTAAGTCTCACAATAAGGTATAAAAGTCATTAAAGTAATGAAAATTTGTTTTATATCCGTTTTTGAATATGTTTGTTCTTATTTCCAATATTTTATTCATTCATTATTTTTCAAAACATACTCACCAAACAAGGACCCCATAACATAACACAATGTCCGTATGAGGCTGTCAAAAGGCACATTTCAAACTTTTGTTGCAGATGACATCTTTTAGCGATAGTTTGCACTCTTTATGTACCTTTTTTCTGAGCGTGTATAACCCTTTAAAGTGCGATTATGATTGACAATGATACCGAAAAGCAAAATAACTAATCGCAGATTATCAAATGTAACGCGACTTTCAAAAGAGATAATATCTCCCATGATCGTGTGAGAAAGAAGACAAAAAGTTGAATTTATGTATTCACGCCATGTTAGGCTTAAACGCGCATGATGGGTGGTTTTAAATGCCCATCATCACAGGAAAATGACAAGAAAATTAGTTACGTTTCGTTTGAAAAAGGGAGAAAATAGGGGAAAACTACGAAGAAGGGGAGAAAAATTAGGGAATGGTTGGCTGGTGATGACGATATCCTGAATCTATGTCTATCCTCTGGCTAACGAGCTAGAATCATATAGATTTATCCATCCATGTGCGATGAACGCAATTTGCATTCTCTTATGATGCGTATTGTTTTCACGAGAGAAGTGACGAATATAAGGGGTACTATGAAGATGGTAAAGATGATTGTTCTAAAAGAGAGGTGATAATAATATAGTAAGAAATTGAAAGAGAGAGATAAAGAGAAAGACAGACAGAGAGAGAGAGAGAGAGAGAGAGAGAGAGTTAGATAGATAGACATGTAAAATGATTATTAAGAGTCAGAAAGATATAGAGACGGAGATGGAGAGAATGTACAGTGTGACTATAATGTGTGTGTGTGTGTGTACGTGTTTGTGTATGAGTAAGTGAGAGGGGGGGGGGGGGTAGATAGAGAGAGATGGAGAGAGAGAGAGGGGGGGGGATAGCTCAAAGCTCAGTTTAATTGCATTCATTCAAAGAAGAGAGTGTTATCATGTAAAATCAAAGTGTATGAGAGAAAAAGAAAGTAAGAGATAGGGTGAATGTAAGTGCATGTGTGTGTGTGTGTGTGTGTGCGTGTCTGTGTGTGTTTCAGTGGGAGAGAGGGGGAATAACTCAATGTTCGGATAAATTACATTCATTAAAAGAATATAATGTATGAGAACGAAAGCTTTGGGCGTTTAGATAGAGAGAGAGTGAGAGAGAGAAAGAGAAAATGTAAGTGTGTGTGCGCGCGCGCGCGTGTGTGTGTGTTTGTAAGATGGTGAGCTATATAGATGGAGAGGCGCAAAAAGGAGAATAGTTTTTTTGGGAAAAAAATGAAAAATACGCCTCAAAAAATTTCTCTCCCTCTGGCAATATTGTTTTATTCCCGCTTACATTATCCTCGCTCTGACAGACATTCAGAAACAGAAACCATTTCAAGGATTATTGCAACAAAAATTGTCAAAATTGTTGTTCTTCCTCCCTTCTTTTTTTTTCCTATTGCCACTGGCGAAAAGACGCGCTGTATTAAGACTTCTTCAGGCGCAAAGTACGCCAAAAGTGCATTTGAGTGGTTTTGTTTTTTATATGTTTCTTTTCTGTTTTCGGATATTTTGGTTGATTAGTTTCTACCTCATCAGTCTTTGAATTATCCCTCGATTTTCTCACGCAACCGGCTAGAAGACAGTTCAAAAGTTTTCGCACTCGCTAATTTTCATTCACCTCCATCACCTTTTGAAAAGATTGAGTGTATTATCAAATTGGCCATGTGCAAACGTCATCACCTATCTACACTCAACGGCAACGAAGTAACTTTCCCCGAGTATCTTGAATGCAGCCTTGAAAGTGTTTTACCAATTTTTATAATTCAAAATGGAATGGACACAAATTATTGTTTTTTCATAAATAAATGGCATTACTGTCACTAAATATTATTACTGTTGCGATAAAAACATTTTAGATCAAACACAAATTAATACTGTTTTGATTTGCCAAACCAAGGTACTTTTCAGGGTTCTCGCCTGGTTGATCACGCTACTTTGTTTTATGGCATTTATTCATATCAATTATAATGTATTTGAAAATGAATGTTCAATTTATTTCAATGTAACTCCGAGCAGAGTTTTTTTTTTGTGTTTTTTTTTACCCTTCCGGGTATTTAATGTCTCCATGATTCAATCAAAATTTAACAAAAGAGAACACAAAATGTTACAAGCAAAATTATACATTTCAATCAACTACAACTATACCAGCATAAATGAAAGCAGAGTTAGAACTCCAAAGTATTCACATCTAAATCAGTGGGATAAACACTCTTTGACACATGAAGTGAAAGTTTCGTCCTTCTCTCTTTCTTTCTTTCTTTCTTTCTTCCTCTCCCTCACTACTATACCATTTTCCTGCACATCACTAAAAAAAAAAATCTTCGCAATTATGATGAATATATGAGCAGGCGACAATGAAGCAGTCGAGATAATGGCCGCAATGAATCACAAAAATACCAGATATTCTCTTCCAATTGCACTCTCTCTCTCTGATTTAATTGTTCCCGCCATAAAAATGGAGAAAATTTAGAGGACCAGCGCTGTAGACCATAGGCGCAATCGGTGGCTTGTGCGCGCCCCTAAAGCCTCGGGGTCAATTAACGGAATCTCCGTAAAATGCTCCCAATTCGAACTAAAAGGTATCAAAAGAGAGAACGAAAATCTATACCGTAGTTTTCCTCTCTATCTCTCATAATACTATTGGCCATATTTTTCATGAGCATCGGGCAAAGTTGACAACAAGCATTAATAGCGGTGAATATCGCCTGCTGATCTGTCTGAGAGTTAAATAGGTCTTATGAGAGAATGCTATTATCAAATATAATTGGGCTCTTCGGATGAAAAATTATCAATATATTCGGATATTGGAGTTAAGTGACGGCATAGCGTTCGTGTAACGCGTTAAGTGCCGATGCGCGCTATGCAGAGATCTTATGAATAACGACCATCATCGCTGGATATTATAAATGGATTTTTGAAAACTGATGAGTAAATGGTTGGTTTAGATGGACTTGACTTGCCGAACCGAGGCCTTTTAAATCCTATGATTAGAAATACAATAGACTGCATCATTTATTAAGATTGATGAGAATGAATTAATCGAAAAAGCAGACCAGAAAAACATAATATAGAAAAGGATTTAGTTCCGTTACTTCGGTTTGCACTTAATGAGTATTTTAATTTCAGGAACAACAATCCGTTATCACCATTTAAACCAGCTTTTTAACAGTTATTAAACAGGTTAAAGTCATTATATTGTAAGCGTAAATGTTATGATGTATTTTCAAATGAAAATAAAAAAACCCCTGATAATCAGACAATTCTCTATTTTTTATCAATTTGTAAACGAATGGTGTAATATAAAACCATGAAATGAAAGAAATAATTGACATTTCTGGCATGGTAGGGCGTTTTATGCATTTGGTTGATATAGTGTATTGATTTTGTAATTTGTAACACAGTACAGGGCAATACATAAAATATTGAATGTTTTTATTTTAGTACTTTCGTATCTTATCTAGATATCTGTCACGCACTGAGTGGCGTTTTTAACACTACCATTTTAGGGAAAAAATTCGTCTTGTCTACAACAAGTTATATTTACTTTATTATCAAATTGGGAAGAAATTGAAGCATGCAAAAAGATGAAAGATAAATAGCCACAAATGATTTGTTTTCAACCTTTCTGTTGAAACTAAATAAAGACAAAAATTGATAAAAATTAATAAACAAAAACAATAAGCAAAACAAATAAAGCAAGAACATTTTGCAAAACATGACAAAACAAACAGAACTAGAGTTGTAGCAATCGAACACTATGTTCACAAAGCGAACATGTCACGCTCCATTTTTAAACCAGAAAATAACAGAACTATGGGGGATGAGTTGGGTTATTAATCATCATCTTTACCACCAAGACGCATTGAAGCGTAGGAAATATACATACATTCTTCTCCTTCTTGCACATCTCATATCCCTCGTGCGCATCAGAGCTCGTCTAAACCCAGGGATGAGAAAGAGGCGGGATTAACGATCGAGCTGTATTTTGATGAGGTTCGATTAAAAGACAGCACAAAAAGACAAGAAAGAAAATATAGAAATTCAGAAAGCAAGACAGGTGGAAGGGAGAAGGATGGTTACATCGAAATTGTCTATCCGTGGACTAATCAGGCGTGATCATATCAAAATTGATCAGCAGGATGAATAGTGTAGGAGTGTCTTGGAGCGGAAGATGATACGGTCGGGTCATCACACCAACATCCCCCATCTTCCTCCTAGTATGTCATATCATCTGTCATCTTCTTCACCTCTCTTTCTCTTCTTCTTCTGGTATTTTCTGTAGCATCACGTCTTTGTAATCTGCTATTATTCATTGAATCTATTACATTGTATCACACCACCTTCGCTCTAACATAATAAATTATATCCGTTGCAGCTAGATATGTCCAATTTGTGCATTTACTTGGCCAGAAATCAGAAATCTTAAAAACAAATTGAAATGAATCGTTAGTGTTTGGAGTCAAGATTCATTTTAACTAGCGGATTTATTACAAATACTCCAAATCATGTTATTGAAAATTGTTTTATATAGTCTGTCGTCAAATTCCAATATCGCATTTAGAAGGTAATTTAGAACTGGGTAATAAAACAAATATAATAATATGATGAATATAATAAACCCTAAAAACAAGAAGGGACAATCATTAGCAACATACCACACAAGGACAAAAAAAAAAAAGAAAAAAAAAGAAAAAAAAAAGAAGAATGTTCTCTTCAAACAAGTTTACATCTTGTGATTAATGATGCGATAAGGGGTGTTGGGATGCGATAAGGGGTGTTGGGATGCGGGGAAGATTTAAGTGGATGGTGTGAAGATGGGGGAAACAGGTGATGAGAAGAAGAATCATGAAGATAAGTGATGCGATCATGATCGGTGGTATCTGTGTATCCCTCCTCAATGGATGTAGAAAGGGAGAACAAGATGGTGATACAGGGGTGGTAAGGGGTGGGACGAGGGTGCAGCATGAAGATGGAGTGATGGGGGAGGATAGGGTGTGGTGATGAGGGTGGGGTGATGAGGATGATTGTGATGATGGTAGTACAGGGGTGATCGGGGATGTAAGAGAAGGGTGCAGGATGGTGAAGATGAAGTAGTGACACTGAATGAGGAGGATAGGGTGAAGGTGACGAGGTGATGACGGTGGGGTTAGGAGGGTGTGGTGATACGAAAGAATGATGAGGATGGGGTGATGAGGGAAGGGTGATGGGGAGGAGTTGTGAGGTGTAGGACGATGAGCGTAGGATGATGAGGATGGGGGTAATAATGTCAGGATGATGAGGGTGGGATGATGAGGGTGGAATGATGAGGTTATATGGGGATGAGGGTGGGGCAAGAAGAGTTTGGTGATGAAAATGGGTTATTAAGGTGGGGTGATGAGAGTGCAGTGATGGGGTGGGGATAATTAGGGATGGGTGATGGGGAAGAGTTATTGAGGGGCAGGGTTATGTTGGTGGGATGATGAGGGTGGGGTAATAAGGGATGTAGGATGAGGCTGCAGGATGGTGAGTATGAAGTGATGAGGAGGACAAGGTGAAGGTGACGGGTTGAAGATGAGGATGGAGTAGGGAGGGTGTGGTGATAGAGAGGATGATGAGGGTGGGGTGATGAGGGTTGGATGATGAGGGTGGGGTGATAGGGTGATGTGATGAGGGTGGAGCAAGGAACGTTTGGTGATAATAATGAATTAATGAGGGCGGCGTGATGAGAGTGCGGAGATGGGGTGGGGCGATTAGGGTCGAGTAGTGAGGGAATGATGGTGAGTAGTGCTGAGTTTGTGAGTGATGGGGTGGAGTGACGAGGGTAGGGTTACGAAATTTGGGGGAGAGGGTGAAGAGAGTTGGGTGATAAAGGTTAGATGACTGACGGTTGGGGGATGGGATGGGATTGCCAGGGTGGGGTAGTGACGGGAGGGTATCGAGGAGGGGTATTGGTAGTGGGATCTCTTCAGCAGATAGTATTTTAGCAGGTCTGTTAAAAATATCCAGAATTAATGTGTAAAACAACAAATTGCCTTATTCTTTAACTAGGTTTGGCCTTCACCTTTTTTTTCTTGCTTCATCAGATCCTTTCGTTAGTTTTGTTTTAAGATTCTGAGTATATTTTTACAGTCATATCAGTGGCTTTTCTCAACCAAAAAGAAAAAGATATCAACAGATCAAGTTAAGAAACCTTGATACAAAAAAACAAAGATATCAGCCATGCTGTCTGTATTTAATTCGGCAGAGACGGAGGAAGCAGAACGGTCGCTACATGAGTGCTGGCAAGCCGAGTCGTAAGAACAGGAATCGCTCTGCCACGAACACCGTTTATGAATGCGCATATCTTGAAATATGAACTGAGCAGAGGTGCTTCTAATGCCCATCACTTCGAGTGTTTACCTCGCTCGATTTTTTTTTCTGCTGGTGTATTCTTGAAGATTATCACCCTTACACCTCGCTCACTATTCACTTTAACTTGTCCCCTTTCCGACTCCATCCCTTCTCTTTCTTCCTTCTCATCCCTTTTATTTCTATCCTCTCACAAAGTTTACGCCGAATGACATTGCAAAGTGGTGATCAACTTAGGTTTGCTAAGTCGAAGACATCTCTTTTAACTTGCTGGCCAGGGGCCTAAACTCAAACACATCCGATCTAGTCGCGAAAATTGTCAATGAAAATGCCCCGTCTTTATCTCTTTAAAACATTTGCTTTCTTTAATCTGAGATGACTATCGGTATGTAATGTTTTATTCTGCTGTTGTTGTTGTTATCATGTTGTATATATCATGTATATTTCCTTGACAGTAACAAAATCGTAACGTTTTAATCGGTATAAGATACACATAGCTAAAAAGAGTTTAAAAATTTATAAAATGTGATAGCACTACACAAAACGAAGAATGACGAGATACGTGAGCAAATGACCGGGATTTAGAAAATAGGTTAATTAGACAAAATGTGAACAAGGAACCTTATGATGTGACCGATTTAACACACTGTATTTGCACAAAATGTGTTGGCATTCACATATTTGAATACCAAAACAAATAGAAAAAAAGTAGAAACATGAAAACAGTATAAACATTTATACAAGAAGGATGGTGAAGAGATAGAGTATGTGATTTAAAGTAAACTCTTAAGATCAAAGTGAAATTCGATCAATTTGTCTTTATAGTTTTCACTCTTTTTAAATGACCTCCTTGGCCACTCATACATATTGAGTGACGTATCTACAAACATCGTGAAAAGTAATACAAGTTTGAATTTCACTCTTTTAGGTATTCAGTCTTATCTAAATGAACATTTTCGCTCATTTTTGTTTCCTTGGTTTTTTTTTTTTTTTTTTTTTTTT
>BQKZ01000419.1:0-10876 GCA_036244855.1 Temnopleurus reevesii | reverse complement strand
AGAGAGAGAGAGAGACAAGAGAAAAATAGGAGGAAATGGAAGTGGTTGAGAAATGGAGGGAGGTAGACAGAAAGAGAGAAGGAGAAAGAAAGAGGTAGAGAGAAAGAGAAAGAGAGAGAGTGAGAGTATGTGTGTGTATGTGTGTGTGTGAGAGAGGGTGACCCGACAGTTGCTGCGGCGACAATTGCTCCGGTTCATTTTTCTGGCTAGGAGTAGGGTTAGGGTTAGGGTTATAATAGGGTTTATGATTCAGAATGATGTCAAGATTAGGATTAGGGTTAGGGTTATGTTTGGGATTAGGTTTGACATTAGGCTTACTGTGTCAGTTTGTTTGCCGGAGCAATTGTCGCCGGAGCATTTGTCATGGAACCGTGAGAGAGAGAGAGAAAGACGGGAGAATACATAGTCTATCTAATGAAGATATTAACGTATAGATAAGACGTGTGATTCATCCTGCGAGGCGTCTTTCAACTGATATAATGGCATTTGATTTTAATGACTACATTAATTCAATTTGTAATACTAATATATTTCACATTATATAAGATGAAATAAGATTGCGTGATCTTTCATCATAAACCATAAATTTTATCAACGTAATTTACGTTTTTAGCATGACTATCTTATGAGAAACTTTCAAACCACTTTGTGATATTTTAATCCAGAAAAAATGAAGGAGGATAAAGGAAAGAAGAAGATCATTGGCTTGACAACGGGAAAGTTGAATTCCAAACAAAATACTCGTTTGAGACTCTCTTTAAAACATTCGACGAATCTTTGACCTCCCTAAACAGGTCAATGACAGCGAACCAAACCGTCGCCATCGTCATAAAAGATACTCAACACACCGTGTCGAATCAATCGACATGCATTTTACTTTCCTTTCTTTATCACTTCCAGAACACACGCCAGCTCCAAGCAATATAAGCATAATCACGACCTTAGAGTTAAAAAAACATAAAAAAAGGGGATAGATGAGTGGGTAAAAGGCGCGTAGAAATTGATAAGGTGAGAGAGAGCGAGAGGAAAAATGAAGTAACGCAGACGACATAAAAAGCGCGGGAAAATAAAATGCTGGCACACTCGCGCGGCGACCATCTAATCTGGTTGGATGCACCATGTTTTATTGATTGTAGATACACTTTCAGTAACGCGTTTTTAACGCGAATTGAAGCGTCATTCACAAGCGTTTGTTCGTCTTGTTCATAACAGAGACATAATGCCTTGTTCACAAAACAGACTTGGTCCTTGCATTTTTTACAAGAAAATCTTTAAAGGATCCTAAGATATATTTTGTTTTTATCCTTTTGATTGGATCATTTTGAGAATATTTTTTTTCTTCCGAATTTAACATTTTGAGAATAAGATTTTTACGGATAGATTAATCATCCATGAAATAAAATGTACACATCTGATTTCCCTTTTATAGGGAAACTAGTATTTGTTGACAATTTATTTTGGACTGAATTCCTTGAAATTCATGATCAATGATTATGCAGCTGAAGCTAAATCTAATGAATCTATATAGATGTAATCCTTTGACACATTAATAAATTGACATTGAATTATTGAGTGAAAGAAAATTGTTGGGTTTCTTTCTTGCAATTATTGCATACTTTCGAATTACCATTAATCGTTTTTTTCTATACCATTTTATAACTATTTGATGATCGTCCACACCTGTTACGACATGTTCCATTAATGTGTTGCTTATAGGGTCTAAAAAGCTCGGGAACTATATAGGAAACTTCGAGATGTGTGAACGAGGCGCGGTCACGGTATGGCCGCTCCATTAGACTAATATTGAGGGTAGAGAAATAACACTATTCCCGCTCATTTTCACCTCAATTTCCCCTCTTCGTCAGTCGCATCCTGAATGTCTCGTAGATTCTTTGATTTCATCGAATTTAATGCATTTCCTTCACCGCATCAACCCTTATCAAGGCAAGCAAAGAAGAAAACACATCGACCTCTCGTCCAATCGGATTCTGGACATGCGCATATCGATGTTACCGCGGTCGCAAGAGGATAAATCTATTCCAAATTTTCGCTCGTCGGGTCCTTTTTTGTGGGGATATGGTGTCGCTTAGAGGAAAAAGAGAAAAATAAAACGAGCGTCAGTTACTGAAAAGAGCAGCCGCGTGGTATAGCAGGAGGATGGGTAGTTTATTGGTTCGCTTTTCAGCGTTTTGAGATTCTGTCAGAATATCGATAAGCAGGAATAAATGAGTTTAGGTTTAGGTGTGAGGTTTCATTGATGATGGGAGCGTTTGCAGGCGTGATAAATTGCGAGGTTTATCATGTTTGGGCATGGTTTGTGAGTGATTAAATGATGAGAATGATTATCAAATCCCGACTTTCTGATCTCCAATCACACGCTATTGATTGGTTCTGTTCACTGACTGACATCTATATTTTGATTCAATTATCTGTAACTGAAAGAGCATGGTAAGAGTGTTAATGTTCTCCTTGGAACGACCTCTAAAACCATCATCGTTAGTATGACCATCCTTTCAAGGTTACTTCGTCATGCCATCAGTTTAAACTTATGTCTATGTTCGTTTCACATCAATTTCTGCAAGGTTTATCATTTATATACTACTAAAGCTAAATTTGTTATCTTCATGACGTCAGCAAAGCTAAATAAGTATTGGGTAAAGACTGAGTATGGAATTTCTTTACCCTCATCTTCTGTTTTTCAAAATCCCCTTTTTCTATAAAATTACCAAATGCAGTACTGACCATATGGCTCATCTTCCATAAATCATATTGCAATAAGCTATACAAGTATATTGTTATTTTTTAAAGATATATTTCTTACAAAGTTCTAAGTATGATATCACAATAAGACATTGTATACCATGACGATAAAAGATTGAAGGAAAGAAAATGGCAAGTGGTGGAATGATGAGGACGAAAAAAGTGAAGCGTGCAAGAGAATATCTTACTTCTGTTTTTAGGTTTTATTTTTCATCTGAACCTCCAACATATCACAATCGAATCAATGGTTCGCGTTATCATGGCTTTTGAGCAAATTTGCAGCACCAATAAAGTTTTTCAGAACATCGGCGTAAATTAGGGTACCCTGGCTCTATAATGGACTGAGCGATTGGCGGAGCCACGGAGAAGCAAAGCCCCGCTGATCGCCCCAAGCGATGCCGACAGTTTGGAAGGGTGTGAGTGTGGAACGTCATTGCAAATTGGCGGACATCGAGCAAGCAAAAAGAGGAATATTGAACAAAATAAGTTTGGAAGAAAGATTGTTGAAAAGTGACGGGGAGAAGAGAAATGGACAAGGAAGGGTGAAGATAATGAACGTCTTTTGAATTCATTTTGTTCTGTGATAGTACCCTGGGGATTTGACCAATAAAAGAAAGAAGAAGATACATCTGTTTTCGGGTTGTGATTAGAGTGTAACGCACAAAGTCGTAGACCGTTACTGGTTAAGGCGTGATATAGATGTAATGAATGACGGAGCTGACATTTGTTTAGAGTTAAATTAATAAGTTTTATTCTAGTATTGTTTGAGACTCTTTGAGATAGGTGAAGGTGTTCATATTGGTAGCATAGGATGAGGGAAGAGGAAATTTACAATGAAAATGAGAATTAAACGATCAAGCATACATATACGCCTGTCACTGAATTCATTTTGTTTTTAGTCCTCTATCAATTGGGAGAGTTTGTACTGAGGTGTCGATTACTTTGTTCCACTTTTATTAATGTTGTTCTTGGAAGTGATTCACGCAATTTCAGACAAAAATGAACTTTAAGCTTGACTTTTATTTTCTTACAAATATCACATTTATAATATAAAATCTAGAATAAAAAGAACGACTGATTTGATTTGATTTGATTTGATTTTTTATTTGACATATTCGTCAGAAGCAATATACAAAATGCAACTAATGCATAAAAAAGAGTCAAGCGTAGACCTTCATGTCATGGTTCGTGATTACTCGGCTCAATATATTTTATTGTTTATATATCACTTTAACTCCTCATATAATTTGATTAGTTTATGTGTTTGTTGTTGTTGTTCGTTTTGCAAAAACCAATGCTTGTATTGATAATGCAACACTGAGTAACAATTATTTATTGGTCGTCTAAATTCATTGAAATAATGAAGTTCAGGATTTTGTGTTTTGAAATTGAATCCTTGAAATTTATTTCGAAAATATCGTAGAAACAAAACAAATAATTCACCTTTAAGAAATATTTTCAAACAGCCATCCACTTGACCCAAAAATATTGTAAAACATGTTTTTAAAAAAGTAAGAGGCTATAGCTCACAAATTCGTTTTGATGAGAAATATAAAGCATTTAGTTATTCTTAGTTATAATGCTCTTGAATTATAAGAAACGGTTTAATGGAAAATTCATTAAGAATTCGCTCGTCGTCAAAACGGTTAAAAACCGTTACCGAAAACATATATGAAATATACTGTTTAGTCTTATGTATGTTACATTTCTGAAGGGCGTTAATCAGTACAAATTGGGTTAATGGAGTATTCATTATCCCCTGTTTAATCTTGGAAGAATATAAACGAATACAAAAAGAAAAGAGGAAAACTCTGCAAAAGATTTAAAATCGCACTTTATGCGGCGTAGCATGCGAGAAGGCCTGGGGTGGTAATAATACTCAGTCTTATTGGTAGAGGTTTATCGGGGAGGGTCGTCAAGTGAGAAATATTCCTATTAGTAATGACAGACCAATAGGGCATCAAAGCGACTTATTCAGCCACCGCGACGGATGTTCATAATGTGCTCCTATTAACCAATAACTCGAGAGAGAGATTTCAACATCCGTTATACTCTGATTCTAGACCAGTTTGTCTTTTCTTGTTTTTTATACTAAAAGATTCTAAACCCCATCGGACGAATAGGAAATAAACGCAATTTCAAGAATTGATTATTAGACATCCCAGCATGCTTTGCATGACCCGATTTATCTGGGAACAGAAAAGCGTGATTGATAATAAAGTCTATACAAAGATTACATTTTATTGAAAAGATAAACGTGGACACAGTTTATAGAAGAAATAGAATTGGACACATTTTATAGAATAAATAAAATTGGAGAATAGACAGAAAAGACAAGAACACACTGGCATAGAATCACGAAGTAGATAGACGATTGAAATAGCACTTGTAGGAAAAATCAGGATTAGTTTTCTGAGACGGAGATTGATTCAAATCAGAACATGTGATGTGTATACGTCGAAACATTTTAATCCCTAAATTATGTTAAAAGATTTGCATAAATAACTAGTCAGTCTTAAATGATTGAAGGCTTTAATCAGATTTTCCATTTGACGCTTGACTGTTTGCAAAGGCGGATACAAATACAGGGGAGGGGCGGAAGAGGTTGGCGCCCCGTAACGATTTGAAAAACATAATAATGTTGAGAGGAAGAAAAAAAGTGCTGTGAATCTTATCAAATTTGTTATGGGAGTGAAAAGAGAAAAATAGATTGTTGCTAATTTGTCTTTTTCATTCAACCTTTCATTTATTCATTCATCGATTGATATATCTGGGTATCTATTTTCATACAATGCACATATTGAAATAAAACTAAAATTTTGTATGTCATTTCGAAAGGTGTATCTTGTTATTTCTCTTCACTACCAAACGAGGGCGGGTGTCGGAGTAACGTACCTTCTTCATGTCTTTCTCTCATCTTTCGTTCCATAAGAGGATATAGGTCAGTATCCACGTCCAAGGTCTTCCAACCGTGCCGTCCCGAGTCAGAAGTTGAGAAAACGAGAGTAAGATACTTATAAGAGGGCATGCATCAGCATTTTATCTTTTCTTTAACTCTATAAAGACACCCGAAGATGAGACCTAGATTATATTTCAAGCCTTGCTCTCGTATTATCGTGGGAGAACCCGTTATTACCAAATTACGAGAAGGAAATTATAACCACGAGGATTGGCTAATTTCTCGGGACCCCGTTCTAATAAGCGTATCGTGAGCAATTGAAATGTCACTTCGTTTCAATTATCGCGCCAATTTTTGCGCGGCTTTTTCACCCTCTCCCTGACGGTGATCTCGCGAAAGAATTTTGTGACAAACGGTTTATTTTCTTCTTCTTTTTCAGGTATGAAGTTATTAAGTTCTCGCCTCCCTGTCGCGAAATCTCTTCCAATTAGACCTACTTACCGTAGAATTGTATTTAATTGGTTCATAGAGTCGAAAGTCGAAACAAGACGTTAAAAGTGAATGACTCTGGTTGATGGGCTTCGTTACGGGCCATTCTGGAAAATCGATAAACTTAAAACAACTTGATATAATGAGAGCATCGATCTGATCAAAATAAACTCATTGGGTGACTCCTAGCTAAGAAGCTAAATTAGAGCAATAACAAAGTTGACAGAAGTTTTGATCGACACAGGTAAGAAAAAAAAGCACCGAATCGACACCGGTTTTGGAAACTGAATTTCTTTCTTTTCGTCTGTCGTAGGCTCCTGTTCTGAACATAGTGCTTGTAACAGGAAAGTCTCGACATAGGACCAAGCACCCATGATATCTTAATGAACTGAATGTATGCTTGATATAATAATCTATTTCTGAATGTAATTGTGTATAATATGATTGCTACATGTATCCCCCATATGGACACACATCAATCCCTAAAATCAGAGCATGCACACTGTTGTCAAGGGTGAACTCAAACACAGAAATAGGACAAAATATTACAGAATTTACAAGTTAATTTCAAACTATTATCAAACGATTTACATTTCAAGCAATGGATTTCGCGCAGAAATAAAAGAATATATGTGATTGATTTTGACGTAGGTTAATTAACATATCGCGACATTGTTTGAGAACAGTAGAAAATAGGCTGGGATACCAAACTTTCGCCAAAGAATCGCTAAACCACGTATCTGTCATATAATTACATAGCATGTATGGAGTATTTTATCGGTGCAATTTTTGTTGTATATTGGCGTTGACATGGTTGTTGGGGGTGACGAGATTTCGTCTAAACCATCCTTGCTAAGTAGCTCGAAGTTCTTGGTCGTTCCTTGCCTCATTTCTGCATCGTGACCGTGTCACCTTCATAATACCAGGTGTTATAATATTTAATTTGAAGACATTAGGACACATCACTCATTTCATTACCCAATAAATCATCTTATCTCGCTACTTTTGTTTGCGTATGATTATGAAGAGGAAAGAGCCTTCAAATTTCCTTCCCGTCACAAAATGTGGGAATCAGAAGAAAAAGTTGACCATTTGATTATCTCTGAAAGCATGTTTATGTTTTACAGATGAAGAGGAAGTGTAAAAGTGGACTTCACATCTGACCACATTCGAAACCAGAAATGGAGTGAGTTGACCGGAAGGGTCATTTTTTTTCCTGTTGATTTCATTTTGCAACGTTGATTACATGATAAATGACCAGTCATATGAAGGCGGAACAGGTACTTTATGGAAAGGGAGAAGAGAAATTATTGAATTAATAACTATGATTATTGTAATAATTTTCATCATATTTACCCATAGTTTTTATTTGATTAATTTTTTGTTTCAAAATATTTCAATTTTCATGTACATCAATCACTATTGACTGAATTAATTAATTAAAGGAGGTACTTATATACTCATTCACATAGTAGCCATAGATTGGATTGATATTACCATGATGACGGTCCTACATGTGCAGACCGCGGCAAGGGACATGCTTTAGTGCAGCATTAGCCAAGCGTGGCATTTGGAAATGTATGCCAGTAGAAATCGTAAGATTATTATATTGGGTATAAATTTGTTTTAAGCCTTTTGGCATAAATAGGTAATAAGGTCGGGGGGTGGGTCTGTGGGGAGGGGGGAGGAGGAGGAGTCTGTGCAGACGGGAGAAAAGGGTTATGCGATTCAATACTTAGAGGCCTTCCATATAACGTCGCACGTGATTTGACACAAATATCGAATTAATAACGCACCAAAGTAAGACAAATTCTTCTTTAAGTCTTTTAAATCAGTGACCCGTACAAAATGAGGAGAAATAATGGAAATCTGTTCATCTTTTTGACAGACACACACGGAGGAAGAAAATAAAATCTGATCTGAAACTATAATCCCTGCTTTCACCCATGTCTTCACAATACCGAAGACTAAATTAAGAGATGGAAATAGTTCTTAGGAGATCAATACCTGTACGGTTCAGTCTTCTTTCCCCCTCACTTGTGACGATGCCTCTAATACACACATCATCTCATAATTTTGATATGTATCTTTGGCACCAATCTATCAAAATGCATTTGATTTTGGAACACTGGCGCACGCACACAAACACACACGCACAATGGATACACGCACACTGCAACGCGCGCACTCTTTACGGGAATACATGCATCACGCTCAGATAAACTTTGCCTCACTATTCAATCTGATAAGTCCGTGAGGAGTGCCGCGGAACGTCTTATTTATACAACTTCATCTCAAAATCATCTTCCTTTCTCAAGTTTTTTTTATCATTTCTGCTTGCTTCGTTGCTCTAATATGTCACACTCAATGCGACTGGAAGTGATTTTAGTCCCAGCCTAGCAGAATTGATAACCATCGGAGAACTGTCTCTCAACGCGCCGGGCTGGCCGGGGCGGAGCGCTTGGATTTTGTCGTGCATGAAATAGTTCATAATCATATCCCCGTTGTATATTTCAATCCCTTGTGTAAAAGCTTTTCTAGGCTATTTTTTTCTTCGCACAAGTCAATAAAACATTAAAAAGGGAACAAAACATCTTTCCGAGAATTTTATTGCTAAGATTTTACCGAACATAAAAAAGTAAAGCCATCCTTCTTGCAATGAACATTTTCCAAGACAAAATTTAAAAAGAATAATGATTTGTGGAGAATTGTTTTCCTGGCAATGTTTTCCACAAAATTCTATTTTAGTCAAAACAAGATAAGAGGGGGAGATTACTTTAATGATGATAATAATAATAATAATAATAATAATAATAATAATAATAATAATAATAATAATAATGATAATAATAATAATAATAATAGATGCAACTTGTATAGCGCACGTATCCACTCTGCTGAGTGCTCAAGACGCATTGCATTATTATTACCCTGGCTTTATCCCAGCGTACACCCGCGCACATGGCATTTCAAGGAATAGGTATTCCTGCCAGGTACCCATTCATCTCACCTGGGTTGAGTGCAGCACAATGTGGATGAAATACTTTATATGAATGAAAAAGAGAGTTGAGCCAAAAGAAGGGGATCGGTTTACAGATCGATGCTGTCAATCAACG
The DNA here is from genome assembly GCA_036244855.1 of Temnopleurus reevesii. Classification (NCBI taxonomy): domain Eukaryota; kingdom Metazoa; phylum Echinodermata; class Echinoidea; order Temnopleuroida; family Temnopleuridae; genus Temnopleurus; species Temnopleurus reevesii. Next base: position 1,612 of record BQKZ01000419.1, on the reverse strand, counting down.
TTGCTACTTGTAAGATCTATCATTGTGTTATGTAGATGAGTAGCTTGCCCCCACTCAAGACACTTCTACAAGGTCATTCCGTATCTGATCTGTTTCTCCTTCAGTGACAACCATGATGCTAATTTCCATATCCATTTTCCTCTTTTTTAACGTCTTCTTTATTTGAATGATGTCTTTTTATTTTAGATTTCTAATTCTCCCTCTTGCAACGCATCGCATCAAGACATCTTCTTTTTATCTCCCCCCTTCAAATAGCTTGTACTCTTTTCCATCCCCATTCCAATCTATTTCCACTCTCTTATTTTCTTTTTGTACGCGCATTCAGCACCGAATTTCAGTGGATTTGGCGCCTTGTAAGTCCTATGTTTTATTATTATTATTATCTGTAAAAAGTTATTTGATACCCTTCACCTTCTTCCTATTTCTCCATACATTCTTTATCAAACACGATATAAACTATTTCCATAAAATAAAGTGGGTGATAGAACAATGGATCCGTATGCCCTGTATTGAACTTTGCGAACACAGCAATCACAAGCCGGTTGTATTGTATTGTATTTTGTTATCCAATCAGAAAACGATTAAAACACATTTACACAAAATAACAGCAAGAATATAAAAATCAATGCATTTATATACATAATAAGACATGATTGGCTGGATAGCCCAATCAGCAACATAAAAACATATGACGCTGTTCTTCGTTGCGGTCCTGTTAAATATAACCAAATTTACAAAGAAGAAACATGCTAAATTAATACAGTATACCAAATTAAAATCATTTCCGATTTGAATAGCTTTACAAAGGACCATTGAATTGGCCTTCGACTTAATTTTACGGAAATACATTATATCGCGTTATCAATTATGTACATTCTAAATCTATTTATTTGTATACACATTTTACATTTTGTTCTCTTTCAACTTATTCATAATATGCACACACACACGTACACATTCGCTTTTTTCTTGATACTTCTTCTTCTATTTATGCCATCTTATATTCAATCCACCCCTTTCTTAATTTGTTCATAGAAACATATACACGTGTATACCCATGCCCACAAATACGTACACACATATACACATACATGCACACACACACATACACACACACAGCATATACTCTCTCGTGATCTCCCATTATTTGTCTTTCCCCCACTCTCTTATCCCTCTGTTACTTCTCTCTATGTGTGTATATATATGTATATTTTTTCTTCTTCTTTTCTCCCTATCCCCTCTCTCTCTTTACCTCCCATCCCCTCCCTCCCCCTTCTTCTTCCTCCTCCTCCTCCTTTCTTAAGGTTCTTGTCTCCATTTCCACATTCCCTCTGTCTCCCATCTTTCTTTTATTTCAATACATCATACATGCACCCTCCCTCGATCTCTGCGAACGCTATTATAAATACCCCCTCTTTCTTCATATTGTTATAAAAAGTGTGTGCCTCTCTAATTTGGATACAACAATGGTAAATCTCATTTCGTTCACATAAAACAATCGACATACAATCAACATAATCTAGCATTGTGTAAGCAGTTTTTATTGATTCACTCGCATTATGATGTTGGCATTTTCAATTAACGTGTTAAAGCAGAGGATAATATGAAACTT
>BQKZ01000418.1:91399-109650 GCA_036244855.1 Temnopleurus reevesii | reverse complement strand
TCTCTCTCTCTATTTGTACAGGTGCGAAATATGAAGCGTCGACTCTTCTATGAATTCAACTACTAGTGAGGTGTCGATCAGAACTCTGAGAGAAAGACAAAGTTAAATAGGTTGAAGCCATTTACAGTCTTCTTTTAACTAGAACTTACTTGTCAAGTATGCGAGCATAATGTATAATCACATTTTAGAAAGTAGTCATTAGATGTTGAAAGTAACATCGTGTAACGTTCTCTAAGTCGAAAAAAGAGTTCGAGAGTAACTTTTGTTTTTAAATCCTCCTTTTTTTTTCTTTTACTGTTGTTAAAGAATTAACATATCAAAGAACGTATGTCAAGTGTATTATAAAAGTAAAATATACCAACCCTGAACTACTGGGAACAAGAAAAATGATTTACAGGCTCTTATAACCATGATAATGTAATCAAATGGAATCTGTAAAAGAGGGCGTTTTTTCATATACAAAACAAACTCCTCAAATATTATCACAGATTTGTCTTAAACCTTTAAACAACGTGTATCACCTACGAGCCAACTTGATATTTGGTTGAATTATGATTGTTCAAGTTCAAGTTCAAGTTCAAGTTTATTTTCCACAAATCATACAGTATAATACATGTGAAGAAACGAAACAAAACAATACAATGTAAAATAAAAGATACAAAGCAATACAAAGATATTTAGTATAGGTATGTATAGAAAAAATGAAAAGGTATTCAACATCATACCTTTCTTTTTTTTAAACAAAACTGTTCGTTTTTATGTAATAAAAATTAAGTGATAAGTGGAGGGAGCCTATGGAAAAGCATTTTTGTTTATTATCTATAGGGCCCTAAGTAAGTACAAAGTAATCAAACAAACGTATAATGAAAGCAAAGAGATGAAAGAGTTTCTCCTTGATAAAAGTAAGGAACATAAGCTATTATATGAATAATGATGGGAAGTAAGGAGATGGATTAGCAGAGAAGAGAGCAGAATAAGAGAATGGAGTGAATAATAAAATATGGTACAATACGGGGACACACGGATACATGACACAGAACGGAGAAGAGAAAAGAAAAGCAGTCGCTTTCTATGAAAAGAAAAGGCAAAATCTTGTTAAAGATGCACTGGTGCAAATAATATCTAGTTTTATTAGAAGATAAATTTACATCATAAGATATAGCAGTGGTCCGCAGGGCTGGCATCTCTGTTTAGGTTTTGATTACAAAAGGACTCCGCGATCTCTTTAGGTCATGATTCATGGAATTCCATAATTTAGGGCCAGAATAGATGAATGATCCAATGTATATTACCATTGTACCGGTCATTTATAAAAGTTGTACCGCTTATATAAAAAGGTTTTAACACTTTAATTTCAAATACAATGCAGAACTAGTCGTGATCAATGATGTTGAAATTAATTGTAATGTGTATTTCCATCATTTATGAATGAGTATGAAATATAGATTGAAATAAAAGAAAACATGAAATTGTATATAGTTGAAGTGAACAAATGTCTGTCTTCAGAACAAAACCAAAGGTTTTCATGTCAGTGGAATAATAGTGAAATTCCTCAAACCCAGTCTGCTCACAAAATGTTCTGATATTGTTTAAAAGATATTATTCTGGGAAACGCTCTCTTTTAACAACTATTCAGAGTTTCCATACTGCATCGAAATTGTTAAAGCACTGTTTATTCCCCCCAAAACAATGACACGTCATTTTCGAGCACTAATTCCATTGCTGAAATAATAAATTTGGAAGACTCAAAAGTATGCAAGAAATGTGTCGGATCTGTGATTTTAATGTAGTTTCATTGTTCTATAAGTGATTTCGTTGAATGGAATTAAAGGGTGTGTGGCTAAACAGATGAATGGACGTAACCAATAATGAATGAACTTGTGCGCAAGACAATTTTAAATGAATTCCCTTAATGAAATTAGCAGCATTGATCAACATTTCATTCGTTGTTCGGTGTCAGACATATCGTATCTGCTGATTTGTTATACATGTGTAGAAGTCAGTAAGCCCTTGTAAAATGCTCTACGTCGTGCAATGGAGCTGCTATATCAGGGTAAGGTGACTAGAGGGACATCCAGCTTACCCTGATATATATATTTAATATATTTACATTTCTATTTGTTTTATCAGCTTGAGAGGACGAAAAAATATTGTCCCTTGCTCCATGTTCTTTATCTTTTGAGAGGGACAAAAAATCTCGTCCCTCTCCTTTTCATATTAGGCAATTAATTTTCCTTTCTCAAAAGAACGAAAGATCTTTTCCCTCTGTTTTTATTGTTAGGCAAATGATTTCCTAGCCTCGAAGGGAAAAAGACCTCGTCTCTATTTACATCATGTTCATTAGGCAAATCATGAACCCGCCGGAAAGGGACGAAACATCTCGTCCCTTTCTTTTCTACTTCATGTTCCATCAGCTTGAAAGGGGCATTGTCTTGCTGTTAGGGAACAAATCAATTTTAAATCAATCAATTTTTTAAATCAAAAATTTAAATGTAATCTCAAATGAAGAATTACGGGACAAGGTTTTTGATCCCTGTTAAGCAGCTGGAACACTGAGCAAAGTCAGCAAACAGGTATTTTGGGGCAAAATTTCGAGAAATCCTAATCAATTTTAGGAAAGTGCATTTCAGGCGTTTCTTTTTTTTCTCAAGAAAAACCTTTATTCAGTTACTTTTTTTTTTAAATAGGTTATTCTCTGTCATAATTCCTCTTGTGAGAATAGGCTATGCAATAAAACAAATAAAGAATGAAGAGTATCACACGTCTCTTGTATGAAGAGAGGGTATACAAACACACATCCCTCTAATGCGAAGGGAAGGTAGAAAAAATTGTGCATCTCAAGTTTAATGGTACGCTAAACAAATTTGCAGTCTAATGTAAAGGGAAGGTTGACAGTTTCATATACCCTCAAATGTGAAGGGAAGGGAGGTGGGCAAATGTGTACATATTAATCCTATATTTCGCTGATCAGGCTACTCTAAATATTTGTGAATGAATAAAAAAAAAATAAAGAAAAAGGGAAAGTGGACAAATTTTGCAGCCTTAATGTGAAGGAAAGGTGGTTTCATACACTTCTGATGTGAATGAATTGTGGACAAATGTGTACATCTCTGATGTATGGGGAGGGCGGGCAGACTTGTACACTTCTAATATGAATGAATGGTGGACAAATGTGTACACTTCTAATGTGAATGAATGGTGGACAAATTTGTACACTTCTAATGTGAAGGGAAGATGGGCAAATTTGTACACTTCTAATGTGAAGGGAAAGTGGACAAATTCGTACACTTCTAATGTGAAGGAATGGTGGACAAAAAGGAAAGATGGACTTGCACACTCCACATGTGAATGAACGTTGTCAGGGGAAGGCGGACAGGTGGGCATAATGCAAACTTCACTCCGAAGAGATTTACAAATACTCTTACCTATGATGTGACGTTATAGCATTTATATACATGTAGTTGTATATATTTCTACACCTCTGATATGTTTAGTAGGTAGACAAATTTTCGAAAACCTAAGATTATGAGACAAAGTATGAAAAAGAGCACCCATGATCTGAGAAGACTATGCAAACGCACAGTCTGTGAGGGAATTGAAACGAATTAACAAACCCTTAATGAGACAGATTTGTACGCCATTGATGTGAATGGAATTGGATAAATGTAGGAATGAAATTCGTAAACAAATGTGAGAAGTTGATGGATAAATTTGTTCGTGTTCAAATTGGCTATAACATAATTACAAACCCTACGGCACTCTCGATTCAAACCTAGGGGGTTTCTATTAAATGCCCATAGTTAAAAGAATGAAACCGGACAAACCATCCGCGTTTTCACGAAGTGACGGGAGACAGATCGAGGGTATTGTTACACGAAATGAGTTACAAAAACGAGTCTTCTATAACACATTATTCGATAGGATGCCTGTTGAATTGGCGCTATGTCGGAATTTCTTTGTCTTCATGCAACAGTAACCTTTGGCTCCCGTCACTTCGTGAAAACAACGGTAAAATTAGAGCGAACTTTTTTTGTCTTGGACTTTTGTTCTCACACTTGCCCATTGATATTGAATATTTTGGAAATTTTGATAACTCTATATTTTGTTCACATTCTCGGTGCTAACACCCTTCCACCCCTTACTTGAACAATCAATCATTATTTGTGTTGCCCCCCCCCCCCCCACTCCACGTCTCTTTCTATGTGTCCCCTGTCACTTTTGTCTATACTTCCAGACTGTACTGGTTCTGAGTCAGAAATATTTTGTGTTGGTTAAAGAAAAAGAAAAAGAAAAGTTTTAAGTAAATCCGACAATGAATAAGAAAGTTATGAATATTTCACTCATATAACCGAAAATTGATTCTCATTTGAAAATTTTGGTCACGTGATATGACGTATTTCATGCACTTCTTTGTAAACAATTTATCTGTCATTGTTTCAATCCCCCTTTCAATCTGAAAAAAAAACAATCTGAAAATATAAGTTTGTTGATAAATACATTAGTGCAGATACATTTAGTGACTCAATATTTTGAATCATTGAAAAAAATATGAATGCATAGAATCTATATGAATATATAGAATCTATATAGAACAGTTTTTAGTTATGATAGATGATAATTGAGAAGTGCACGATATACTTTATAGCATATAAACAAAATTCGCCAATTTACATGTTCATGAATATCCCTAGCTGTTATGCAGTTTGAAAAAAAAAACCACACCTTTCTCATTTTATTGTCTGATTTACTTCAAACTCTTTAAATCTGTTCATATGATTTATCTGCTTCTAATTAAAGCAAGTTTTTTTGTTTCTCTCTCTCTCTCCACCCCCCCCCCCCCTCTCTCTCTCTCTCTCTCCCTCTCTCTCTCTCTATCACGCTCAATTATCTCCCTCGTCCATGCAGTTTGAACTACCTTGATCCCCTATCTCGATAAACTATGGTCATGTTTCATTTAATATTTTACCCAACCCACATACTATGTGACAGCAACACTGAATATTTGAAATGGAAACACACAGCAATTATTCTTTTTTGAACAGGCAAGAGCCAAAACTTTACTTCTAACCAAACGTAGACAACTTTACCATAAATACAGCTTCAAGAATTCATAGATACTGGACCAATATTGATGTATACAAAAACAATATATCAATGTACACTCTATTACATATATTTTAGAGTAAACAATTGTTATATGTGACAAATGATAGTTGTGTTTCCTAATCTCCATTAAGGATTGATAATGCTTGTGATAGGACTGTTGTTATTGATACAATTTTATAACATTTTAAACGAGAACACTTAATTCATGCTCTTCTAAGCGCTTTACAAAATTGTTTTCAGACGTAACATTCATTAATGCCTGGCCTTCATGCATTTTCCAGGGTGTATGAATACTTGACATGTTCAAGAAGTTTGTCAAAGATACCGATAAAAATGTTTCAGAATTTTTCATGTTAAAGGAAGCTCAAAAGTCTTAGGTACCAGTAAGAAGCAGAAGAGGGGGGGGGGGGGGGGCTGAGATCTTGCCCCTAGATTGCACAACCATGGGTCAACGACAAATTTTTGTGATGGAACTTTTATAGAACACATTGATTGTCCTGTTCTATTTAAGTGCAATGCAATTTTGGCAAACACGTACTTGACAAAATAATTTTTCAATCAATTTGTTTTTGTTTTCCTTCATTTTTGAAAAGAATTCCATAAATGTGAAGTTGTTTTGAGATGCCTTTCATTTCTGCACCGTGGAAAACTTACAATGTAAGTACCTATTCTTACACAGATTCAAAGTCATAATATTAATTGTTACAACAAATATTTTGAGCCCTGCTCATATTTCATTAACATATTGCTTAAATGTATTTTCTTACAAAATAATATAAAAACACAACGACAAAAAAGCCTCCCCTATTAAAAGTAGTAGTATTGGGGGAGTGTTAAGAAAAAAAATTCTCAGGAAATGGATATCAGCTATTTGACTTGCTTGTGTGTAAAAATCAGCATGATCCAAAATATATATACATGTATATATATATACACGTATATGCATAATTGAACCTACATGAAAGGAAAAAGGGTAACTTTTTGATTTTTTTTTGGGGGGGGGTATGACATTAATGAGCTGACTTAATGCTATTATTCTGGACATGTTTTACAGCCTTATTGCAAGTAGAGTAATTTATAAAATGGAAATTTTGCTTCATAATATATTTTTTCCAAAATCAAGCTTAGCCAAAATTATGGCATGAAATAATGTCATTTTGTTTTGAAAACTATGCTCATCCATGCACAAAATCTCTTGTGAATATGCGAGAAGGTTTCCGAAAATGTGTATTAAGGCAAAATTACCACTTTATTGTAAATGAGAATTATTTACAAAATTCTTGGTACATGGTGCTCACAAAAATATTATTGTGACTTTGTCCTCTCATGTGTGTTCATTAACGCATAGAATATGAGATTATGCTGTTTTTTTACATGTACACCTACCAGATAGATGATAAATATTACCGGTAAATTTTAATATCGGACACTCCCCTATTATAAAGTTATACTACTTCCAATTGGGAGTAAAGACCTATTTTTTTGTTTGGTTGCTGCATAAATAAACACAATACTTACAATACTGTATATTTTAAATATCAACAAATACAAGTACTTAATCCATTGGCATGCTAGCATATACATATCTTAATAAAAAGATGTTGACTAAATATGGCAGTACAGAGTCATTACTTTATCACGTTTATAAACAGGAAAACATTAATTGATCATATTCTTGAAAAAAAGAAATCTCTACAACTGGAATCAATCAATTTGTTCAATCTAACAAAACATCCAAACTTCAACTTTCCACTTTGAACACAAGACCAAGTTGAATCTGAAAAACAAAAGTATAAACTACTTAGTGGCAACTCTAAGAAAATGTGATATTCAAAAATGGAAATATCTCATTTAACCCTGTTTTACATTGCAGAAATGAAAAATAATTGAAGTTCGTCGAAAGTATAATTGTGCTTTAAAGTTAAAAACATTAATATATTTTTGGTCAAAGCCGAATACAGAGATGCCGTCTGTTACAGAATATGCATGAGGTGTATTTTCATATAAAATCAAGACTTTCATTTCAAGTACATGTAAATGCCTGAGCGCATGTTTATTGTTGTCATGTTTACTCTCATTTTCTTTTCAGCTGTTCATGTATTCACACTTTATTTTATGCTTCATGCATATTCCGGAATGGTTAGCATCTCTGTGAATACTATAACAATTTTTTTTCTGTATTGTAGTGGACTATTATGATGAGCTCTAGAAGAGAAACATTAATCAGCTTATCTTTCTGTAATTCAGCAATAACTAAATAAACATCATAAAAGTCTTGTTCAGCATTTCATTCAAGATTATCATGGCAAACGAAATGACTTATTAAAGAGGATGGTGACAAATGTTTTTTCCCTCATCCAAACCAAAAAGTCTTAGAGACAACATTTGAAAATAAATGTTTGACACATTTGCAAAAGCTTATGTTTTTTTTATCCAAATATGAATTATAAAATACAAAAAGCTCACATTGCAGAAATTACATTAATGCTGAATGCTTATGTGGTTTGTGAAGAAGAAAGCAAAAATTGTCCAGCATCTTCTAAAGCACAATTAATTATTCTATAAACATTTTATTTCCCATTTCAAAAAAATTCTGAGGAATCTTTAAACAACCGTAACATAACCATTTAGTTGGTTTCTATACCTTGTGACTCATGAAGACGTTTGGCAAGATAAAATAGACCCTGAATATTACAACATTTTATATGGAAAAAATACCTACATGTAATTTTCAAAAATTTTAGTTCCAAGAATTTATTGATTTTCATAAAGTTGACTTTTATTCTTGATTTGATTGATTACATATTCTTCCGCAAAACACTGACATATTTGTCAAGTTTTAGGATCCCTGAGACCTATGACTTCATAGCTGTACTTGAAGAAAAAAAATTGACAAATGCTACTTAGATTTGGTTTATAAAGTGACATTGTCACAGAGTTTGGAAGATTACAAGTGACTTTGGAAGATCGTAAACTTCCAAGAATTTCATATAAAAACTTAAAAACAAAATAACATTACAAGGATAGACTAATAACAGATGGCTACTGAGTGCAAGTTGAAATTTTTGCAAATATTTTAAGAATGCAGACATCCATCAAAATCTCCCATATCTGGTTCATGCAACTGTCCAGAAAATGACAAAAAAAGTAATTTTCATATAAATAATCTTAATCTTTGGCCTAATAAACTGAGTGAGTACCTACTATAAAATTGTCTCTAAATATGTACACATGAGTAACGTTTGAACTTGGCCAAGAACGCACAAGAAATATTGAGATATAGACAATATTTGCACACAAAAAATGTTTTTGCATGTTCTCTGTGCAATGCCATTTGAATCCTTTTCTTTATAACAATACAACTATTAATGGAGTATGGAATATCCAATGGAATTGTAACCTGTAAATTTGTATATATAATAACATGTAGTTCAAGATGTGAACATTGCACTAAAATCGATAGCAAAATAGTATAAAAGTACAAAACATATCCAATATAAAAGAAATACAAAATATAAACAAACCAGAACAAAATATGAAGTTTCGAAAGAAAATTAATGTCCATAACAAAATATACAGGCAATAATACATAGAACAAAAATGAAACCCAATATCATATGTTGCACTTATAAGAGATGTTTTATAGCATAAATTAACAAATATTTTTTAAAAGTGAAAATAGACAAAAATTCCATCTAGAGCCACGTGACATTACGATATGCCGTAATATCGCCATATTGAATGCTTAGGAATATTTAATGAGACATTTTTGTCATTATTGTATCGCCTTAACCTGATATTAAATAAATATTGCTGATATTTCTATCTAGTTTCAGAAATGATTAAAGCAATTTATTGTCATGAATGAATTAATGTGACCCGTCAAGTTGAAATCAGAAAAAGGTTGGATTATTACTTTTTTTCCCTAATTCCTCATTCCATAATCTTTTATTTGAAACATTCACTGGCTTTATACAAGTACACTAAGAATTAAGAGAGAATTTGCATTACTATTAAACACAAGAAGACAGGAGTTATCAACAACAAAAAATATTTTGAGAAAAGTACTTCCGAAGTCTGTCTTCATTTCAACCAGATAATGCATTGTCAGCGGCAGGCCATAGCAAATGTTGCTCAACTTGAACAAAACTTCTTTCACAATAATAGGGCCTGGCTTTTTCAGATCTTCCATGGCCTGGGGGTGGTTCATTCAGCCCCCCAACTCAGAACTCCGCTGCCAGCAGAATTTAACAATTTCTACAATAAACTTGCAGTCAAACCGAACACCCAGGCGCACCAAATTTGGTGTCAAAAGTTACTCAAAAAATCATGAAACGCAGTCATGTGGCAATGTCTCTTGGCGTTCCCGATACATCACAGCAAACATCAGGCCCTTAAAGAATGAAGGCTTGGCTGCCAAGGTAGAACTAATAGCTGCATGCAATTCGCTCAGACATTCTGGCCAACTGAGAAAGAAAATTAACAGGAAGACCACTGTTCATGCCGATTTTTTATTACCCTGGTTTGTATGATTTTTTTTTGACATACCAATCTTGAAAAATTGAAATTTTCAATTTCCCTTTTTATCAAATTTCAGATATTAAGCGACTTGTGTTTGATTTTGACATGACAGGTCATATATTGAGGCATGATGGATATTAATACTGATGTTGCTGTACCATCATAGCCACTTTCATAAAAAAAAAAATGGTATCTACCTTCCAAAAACAAGACTATATAGAAGTGGGCTCACATTGTTCAACAATCTTTCAATGGGATACATATACACTGAAAATTGCCATATCGGGATGGGGGCTAGGTGCTAGACCTCTCCTTCATGTTTTGTGCTACATAGCGCTATTGTAACTTGAGTATCGTGTTGACAAATGAATTGTGCAGTAAAAGTTTTTGGAAATTCACTTCTTATATATCATTAAACAATAATGATGATTTATGAAAAGATATTTCTTATATCATTCCTAACAATCCCGCTCTAAAAATATTTGCACTGACAAATCAAATTCATTAATTAATCTATTTCTTTATTTTTTTCAGCGTATTGTTTTTCATTGTTAATTGAGCAAAATGAATTGGACGTATTTATTCAAGGATGAATGTTAAAAAATAAATTGATTTCAGCCATGCCGAATTTTGAGGCTGACACAAAGCAAAGTAATGATACTTCCAATTTCCCTAAAAATGGTCTTATTATTTACGGAAGACTTAAAAGTAAAAAGTCATAGAGCTAAGCGATCAGGAAGTTTCGGTCGTGGAAATGATTGTGATATCCGACGCACCACCCCAAGTCTAGTCAGTTTTCAGAGGAGAAAAAAAAATTTCTTTTATAATCAAGCTTACCGAGGATCAGACAACTGATTTATCCCTTAATCCTGATAATTTTACAGAAAGGTCAAAAGAGAATTGTATTTTTTATTTCAATGGAAAACTAATATAGCCATTCATATATTGATCCAAACATACAAGCTGTCGATTTCTAATTCCACTTTGAAGGTCATTCACTCTTCAGCTCTTGAATTCCCTTCCATATTTCTGTAAAACTCCACCATTTCTTCTCTCTCGTACCTACTGTGACTGCCAATGCTTATATAACATGCGACAGAGTACTAAATAATAAGTGTACCATACCACGAGTGCATGCAAATCAAGTTACACAGTATATACACTCTGGTGCAAGCATAGTGAGCTTGATGAATGCTGACATATATTGGTATCTATTCGAGGAACAGTATGATCCCTCAGCAAGCCACGAGTACAAGCCCATTCAATCAGCTTCAAATGATTTAAGCAATTGGTTGACGCGCAGTATAGCTTCATGCAATCACATCTTTGGTGAAGCTTCATATCCTCTCCTATCGTGGTGATCCAATAACGTTGGACACCCTCACCAGTGCCTCTGATTCAATCCAGGGGCACTTTTACTGACGAGCCAGGGGGCAGGACAGGGTAGATGGGTGCAGGAGGAAGGGGGATGTTGCTGAAGTCCATCAGGGAAGGTGCGTGTGATATGCTGTTTCTTGCTTCCTGAAAAGAGAGAACGGAAACAAATGATATTAAATTAGGATACACAACAGTATAACAATGGAACAAATTCTAAATGTGCCTGTATGTGTATATCATTTGAGTATATATGAACATGAATGATTTATCCGTTTTACATTCACTCTCCCCCAAGTCAGCCTTAATATTGGAAAGGTAAGAGCCCAATGATATTGTTTATTTGAAGATGAGTTCCCAATCTCATGGCAATCGTCCGGTACACACTTGCAATTACAGATATCCTTCTTAAAAAGCACTGAATTCTTTGTGCAGTTTCAAGATTAGTGAACAGAAAACCCAGACCTCCAAATGATCTAAGATGTATCAGAGGAGGGGTATGTGGGAGCCACGCAAAAGAAAATTATGAATAATGCCTCCGGCAGCACCTTACAGTGACGGAAGCATAAAAATCATACAAGAAAGGTGTTGGTTTATCTTTGTATGCTTCCTTGCTATTCAGCTCGACCAGAGGAATGTAATGAACAGACCTTTTTTTGGCTTGTCAGAAAATGCTTGCAACACACTTCATCCCCATTCAGGTGCAATGCTGAATAAAGGCTTGCATAGGTAGTGGTACATGTAGATAGCAACACATGCCATCTGAAATCACTTACCCTGGGAGGTGGACCCTGGCAACACGTACAACACCCTAGACCCAACATACAGTGGTAGATAGCTACACATGCCACCAGAAGCTCCATGCAGGATACAACTGCAGCAGTAACATCATACAACATGTGGGTGCTCTGTAGGTATGAAAAGAATGAATATGACCAGTGAGAACATGGATGAATGGTTACAAAATGAAACTCATCATTACTGGTCACACAATTCATTATATTTTTTTGCTGAAAATCATCCATATCAAAATTAATTCCTTCAAACCACCACAAACTTTATTCTTAAAATATTGGCTAAACTAACAAATTTGGCAAGTTGAATTGGTTTTGAATCGAGAATAAAATGTGGCAATCATAGTACGACTTGAATTAGGAGTTATCAATTTCAGACTTATCTGAAGATATTTATTATTTGACTGTCAAAACTAATCCATGGTAATTGTCTGTTTCAAACAAGAATTATAAAAAAAACATTGTACAGTCACAATAGATTTATTCTATCAAAAAGATATTCAATAGGAAAGACTACATGTACTTATGAAAATTATTGAGCACATATAATTACCTGCAGAATGGAGCATTCACATGAATTTGCTTCCATAAAAGTAGCGTTGACTTGCACCACACCAACTAACGTCCCCATCAAAAATGACATCGTGGAAAAGAGCAGATACAACCCGATCTGGTAAAGGGAAGAAATGTTCAGTACTATTTAGATTCAAATAAAGTGATTTCTATTTCCAATTTCCTGAAAGTTTGTAGATTGAAATTTAAAAGGAAAACCACATGCGCTTGAAAACCAAATAATAAAAGCTAGAAACAATCAGCAGCAATCAGTTTTGTGAAAATATACATGTAAAAATATTTTCTCAGGCTAAAAGGTTTTTTACTAAATAATCAACATAAAAATACGAAATAAGTAAAAAGAAAAAAAAAAACTATAACAAATGAAAGCAACATCATGACTAGATCTAAATAGACCGGGTAAGTTTTTTCACTCTATGATGATATCTCTGTTTGTCCCCTTTTTATGGTACTTGGGATGAGGCATGAATTAATAGCATAAGGATGACCAATATTGCTTACATTGAATATACTCACCATAAACGTTTGCTGATTAACGGTTGAAACACCAAAAACTCCTCCAAATAAGTATATCTGAAGTGTAATTGAAAAGATGAAATAAAATGAAAATTAGCATTAAATTCCAAAAAATAGCAAGGAGTGACAATGGCAAAAATATGAAGAATATGACGAAGCCTGAATGATCAAATGAGATATACACATAAAATAAGACAGACCTTCAGTACTACTGCAAAACAAAATTAACAAAAAATACTTCTTATCCTGATTGAAGCAGCCAATTAACTGTCATATAGAATAATACTGTCTTGACAGATGGAACATCTCAAGAATGAGGATCTCTTTATTTCTAAACATGATACAACATAACATCGTATACTTGGCAGCGATAGATATGTCATGAGGGAAAATTTGATTTTCATGGCCCGATTACCCTCTTTCCCACCACTCATCTAATGGGCTATTAGTAAGCAAATATCAATGGCAATGAGACAATCTGTCACTTCTGAGTTTATCTGAATGAAGAAATCTTTTGATTGCAAAGCCGGGGAAATATACTTGTAGCTTATGCATTCAGATTAACAAAAAAGTAATGTCTGAACAAAAAGGTCATTGAGGCTTAATCACCTGTACAGCTGTTACTAACTATAAGAAATCCCATTATCTAAATATCATTCCTATTCAAATAACACTGCACCATAATATTTTCCGGGGTTACTTCCTACTGCACTTTTGAGCATGTAAACAAACTGTGCACTAAATTAGCTGAAACAATCCATATGGTGTACATGTTTCCTCATTGTTTCCTCATTCATTCAATCTGCATAGCTGATTATTTTAACAGATTGACCTATTCCTGAATACAATTATGACATTTACATTCCCTTGCATAGCTATAGCTTTGTTTCAGAATAATTTATTCAAAAAGTTCAACTTGTCACAGTGCAAGGACCTCAAATGTTTATGCACTGCCAGGGAGGTCACACAACAACAAGTACCACATCAGCATCCATCAAATTTTTGGGTTAGCCTCTTACNCCATTGAAAAGCCGGGGAAAGAGACACGTAGCTTATCCATTCAGATTAACAAAAAAGTAATGCCTGAACAAAAAGGTCATTATTTCCTTTACATGTACATGTATATTCCATAAACAACTGTTGTCATGAAATGAGGCTTAATCACTTGTACAGCTGGATATTAATTCATTAATATAACTATAAGAAATCCCATTATTTGAATATACATGTGTAATTCCTATTCAAATAACACTGCACCACAATATTTTCCGGGGTTACTTCCTACTGCACTTTTGAGCATGTAAACAAACTGTGCACTAAATTAGTTGTTCCATATGGTGTACATGTTTCCTCATTGTTTCCTCATTCATTCAATCTGCATAGCTGATTATTTTAACAGATTGACCTATTCCTGAATACAATTATGACATTTACATTCCCTTGCATAGCTATAGCTTTGTTTCAGAATAATTTATTCAAAAAGTTCAACTTGTCACAGTGCAAGGACCTCAAATGTTTATGCACTGCCAGGGAGGTCACACAACAACAAGTACCACATCAGCATCCATCAAATTTTTGGGTTAGCCTCTTACAGCAGGGAACACTTTTCTGAAATTGATTTGAACCCTTTTGGTAGGGTGCATTTACAACCCATCCTTCAAGGGATGAGCAAGTGTCTCATTAGAAAGTTATCGACTTCCTTTCTGGCGCGGTACGTCACTCTCTTTCAAATCTCTATTTGCCACCAAGATATGATAGGGATGGGGAATAGCTGAAGGACAAGGTGTGGTGGTGACATTTTGGGAGACTTTTCTGCTGGATATTTAAACAACAAGTAGTAAAGAAGGGCTTTGTGAGGAACCATATATTCTCGAGAAATTCCCTGGGCTTATTCCAGCAATATTAATGTGGTTGGCTCATTGAGCCCTACTCACACGATTAAAAAAACCCACCACACTACCCCCCCCCCCCCCTATCTTTTTATGCTGATCTGTGCTACAGACTTCATGGGGAATGACCACACGATATATTCCCCACTGGATCATACACGTATGACCATAAACTCACCAGCCCAGCCCACAGAGGCAGATCCATGAAGTAATGATGGGAATGCAAGACCAGTGCAAGAAGACCCATAACAGCAGTCACAGAACCACAGAGAATCTGCAGAAGCCCAGTCATCTTGCCCACACTGCAGTTGTACCTAAGATAGCCATTGGAAGATGGAGTGAGGGGAGCGTAACTTCCAGCATGTGAGAGTGTCGCTCCATCTACACCTAAGCTGTTCTCATAGTTGTTGGCATTGTGAGTAGCGGATCGTGTCGTGGGACGATTGGTGTGAGCAGCCTCAGCTCCAACTTCAACATCCTCGTCATGTGAGGTAGACATTGCAGATGACGTTGGTTTTCTTCTGTAAGATATTAGTAAAAGAGAAGCAATTGGAAGGCTGATTGTGTTTCATAAAGCTATGCGATATGCATGTAATGGTACAGTAAATTATAATCATTGTTATCATAATCATCATTATGACTATCATTACCAATATCATTATCATTATCATTGTAATTATCATCATTATTATCATCATTATTATCGTTATTAGCCAAAATTCTGACCACCCAGAAATTTGCTTAATTACTGACCAGCCCCATGCTACATTAGCTACAAGGGTAGGGACCCCTGCCTTATTGGCACCTTCAGTACGTGCGCACGTATGCAAGTAAATTTCAGTGTGTACCATAAACAAAAATATAGAAATATATTGAGATGGAAATAGACGCTATTATGATTATCATCAATGGGCTCTGCCTTAACTTTTTTTCCTGGTGGCCAGCTGGGCCACCTGAATTTGATTTTTTCAATTTTCAGGTGGCCAAATGGAATTTTAGGTGGCCAAAGTTTTGCGCCTAAGAAAACTTGGATTTTAAACATCAATTTAAGGTTATTACAGGTATTAAATGAAGACAAAATCATTTCCAGGCCATCATTAACAATCCAGCAGCGAAGGCTGAATTAATCAGTGCTAACGATTTAGTTGCATTTTTCCCTGTTTAAGCTACAATTTCTTGGTGGCCAACCGGGCCACCTAAAATGGTTACATGTAATTTTTTATTTGTATATGTAGGTGGCCCGGACGGGATTTTAGGTGGCCAATTGTCCCCGGGCCACCGCTAATTTCGAGCCCTGATCATTATTGTTATCATCATTGCTAAATTATTAACATTATAATTTTCAAAATCATATCAGAGAGAAGGGGATCGAAGTGGAAAGCAGAAATAAAACTGCTAAAAGGCAGGCACCTTGGACCGCCCCTCCCCGGTTGCGCGCTTCCTGGATGGGAAAATACATAATAAATTATTGAGATTACTCAGAGGGACAAATAGTACAAGAATCATTTACAGTAAATGCCAAGAATTTGTGCGAAGTTCTTGTGCTTTATGCTGTGTTGTTGCCCATTAGGGTACAAATAGAGTGTCGGCTTTGACAAAATATATCTTGACACTGGGTATCGTACGTGTACGCTGTAGCTGTAGTGCAATGACACTATCATGTTTTGAAAGGGTCGAGGGGTACGTTTTACGAGAAAATTGCATTCTACAGTATCAGCAAGTATTCCAGGAAACTTTTTAATTCACATGCACAGTGAAATAAATCAAGAAAAAGGATTTATTTCACTGTGCATGTGAATTAAAAAGTCAATGCTGCAAAGAGAAGTACATGTACCGTATTTTATTTCAGCCAGGCAGTTGACGGTGCCCGCTCATATACCTGGGGTACGTGTGGGAGTCCAGAAATTTAAAATAAATAATATTGCCCATTTCGCCTTTGAATTTCACAGAAACTATGCATCATATAACAAAATGATCTGGGAGTATTTGTGTTAAACTGTTATGCATGCAGGCTGAGACTAGAGCTTTTACCTGTGTAAGTTACACCATATTGTCTGACATAAAAAAGAAATTATGATCTTGCTTCCTAATTTCTTGATATTGCCATTTTGTAATTGTCCGGATACCATACCCATCTTTACACACAACACAGTCATACAATGACTGGGTGTACATTGACTCCATGCTGTTATTTTTAAGCTGAAACTTGGACCTCCCATCATACTTACTTTTCAAAATTCCAGTGCTCTGGCAGTCAGTTCAAAACATCAGTCAACCAGTTGCTAGTTGCAGGCAAGGCCAGGGATCGGGAGGCGATCATGCACTATCATGCAGAGACAGACAGAGTTGCGACTGCGAGTGGGCAACAATAATCGGGAATAACGTCGAAAAACAAGGCGAATTTTGCAACCTTACTTCCTCAGGCTCCTGTGCTAATAATTTAAAGAGTATCAGTCAAATAGTGAAAGTACACACTCCAAATCAGGCTTCTTTTTAGGAGATATAATGCAGCCTAGCATGCACTCGAGATTTATTGTTTTCAGTCCGATCACAGTTATGTTTCGCAATACTGTAATCCAAACAGCTGATCGCTTAACACTTTCGCTTATGTTAGGCTATCAATACAGACCAAATTCGAATACTTAACCTAGCGATCATGAAAAGTATAAATTTCATTACCAAAAGATAAACTTAAACTTTAGAATATTTACTAAAAATATAATATAATGAACTGTGCAAGTTTTGTGGAAGCAAAATTATCTTTCATTATTAGAGAAAATTTGGAAATAGTTATTTTGGTTTATTCACAAGACTACAGAGCATGAAATTTGTTCGTGCTCACCAGGCACGTGGGAAAGTTATGATCAGTAGACCAATTCATTATGTGTAGAGGGGTAATATTAAAAATCCTAAATTTAGAGGAAATAAGAACAGGTAAAATACATATCGATATACACACCAAAAATTAAAAAAAAAATTTAAAAATTCGACATAATTTCTAAAATACCTAATTGTTGATATATAAACAAATAAGCTCTACAAAGATGCACATACACACCCCCACTTATACATGTGATCGGCCATTGTTGTGCCTCTCTCAGGGTCTCTCGGCCTCTATACTTCATGTGGATAGCGCAGGATGGGTCACGATCAAAGAGGTTTCACTGCACATGCACTGCACACTGCGAGCAGAAGGGAAAAAGACCTAGGACGAAGTAAACAACCTCCATTCAAGTATTAACAATAGCGAGATGGACACAAAATAGATTTTCCTCCTTCTAATTTTGTGTGGAAAAAATTAACAATAGATCAACCTGGGACTTTGCTTGAATGAAGTTATTTATTTTGTCCCAGTTCTTTGACTCAATTCCTCACAGTGTTTGTGTAGTATACACTCTTTGGTCACAATGACTTTGCAGGTAAAGCCCCGGTCACATAGGACCCCGGAAGCAACACGATTCACCCCGACTCTTTGTTA
>BQKZ01000418.1:67489-85576 GCA_036244855.1 Temnopleurus reevesii | reverse complement strand
TCATACATATAATAGTTTAATATACACTTCCCGACTCTGAATTGTTGAATTAGGCAGTCCTCACGACGAGGTAATCAATAATTATGAAGTGATTTATAATACGAGCACGACCGATAGATGGCGTGATCATAGCTTCGTACGCTATGGGTGAATTCTCTTTCGGTCTGGCAGCACTGGAAGGAAAAGAGATCGATCGTGAGGCTATAGCGCTCTAACAAATCGTTTCAAATCTAGCTGAACTAGAGCTGAACATGTCTTGAGGATAAAAGATGACAATACTAAGATCAAGTAATAAAGTCAACATGGGGTGACTTGAACCATCCTTAACGGGAAACGGTCGAACGATAGCCCCAAAATGGGTCCCTAGTTCAGACAAAATAATTAGTCAACTGTACAAACTGATGTACTGAACATTCGGAAAAAATAACAAGAAACATGGCACATTTTTATGAATCTCAACTGTGGTTATTAATTTCTAAAGGAAAAAAAATAACATTCATTTAAACAATTGTATGTATTAAAATAGATATCATGCTGCCATTCATGTAGAGTTTGACCTTTCATTCATCAGTAAGTTGGTGATTGACCCAGTGACTACTGAAATATGTTTAGACCACCCGGTACCAGCAGCCAATGGGTTAACATCATTTCAACATTTGATATCAAAAAGTTTCGTCCGATCAACACATTTACAATCATACTCAAGCACTTGTTGGGCAAACTCGCACCTCGGCCGAATCAAAGAGTTGAGACTCTTANGATAGATGGCGTGATCATAACTTCGTACAGAACGCCAGTTTGGCAGCAATGGAAGGAAAAGAGATCGATCGTGAGGCTATAGCGCTCAACAAAATCGTTTCAAATCTAGCTGAACTAGAGCTGATCATGTCTTGAGGATAAAAGATGACAAGTCAACATGGGATGACTTGAACCATCTTTAACGGGAAACGGTCGATTAGCCCCAAGATGGGTCCCTAGTTCAGACAAAATAATTAGTCAGTACAAACTGATTTGGAAAAATTAAAAAGAAATATGACACATTTTTATGATGATTAATTTATGGTGATTAATTTCTAAAGGAAAAAATGACATTCATTAAAAAATGATATGTATTAAAATAGATATCATGCTGCCATTCATGTAGAGTTTGACCTTTCATTCATCAGTAAGTTGGTGATTGACCCAGTGACTACTGAAATATGTTTAGACCACCCGGTACCAGCAGCCAATGGGTTAACATCATTTCAACATTTGATATCAAAAAGTTTCGTCCGATCAACACATTTACAATCATACTCAAGCACTTGTTGGGCAAACTCGCACCTCGGCCGAATCAAAGAGTTGAGACTCTTACACTGTCTTATATTTGTATCTCTTTGGCATGTTTGGCCGAACACATCCAGTAGACTGAGATCCAGTGTATTTCGGAACTAGTAATAAATAAGTTACCTTATTTAAATACCGTTTGTTAGGTGGAGAAATCGTGGCACACATAGGGGTGGGGGATTCGGTTATGAACATGCCGTATACCCTCTACGTCACGGGTAATTTGAATAAAATCATAAAATTCACTTTTTAGCTCACATATTCAGTGTTTCGCATTTTGTCAGCGTTATCAACGTTATTAGAATCATTCAGAGGCGTTCCATGCGATACAATGTCACAATGTGGGCTACAAAATACGTATAATTTCCTGCATTTTATGTCATTACCTGTTATTCTAATTCCATAAGATGTTGAAAGCGTTCGTGAAAGTGCTATATAGACGTGCTGCGCCAGCTACCTGTGTTCCGGGAACATTGCGTCGAGATCAAGAGGGAAAGAGAGAGATAGAAGGGGGGGGGGCAGACACCGACGCGGGCTGTTTTGAAAAGTGGAAGTGGAAGAGGTTGCTAGGGAATGGGTGTGGATAAGCAATATATTTGAACGTATTAATTGCAAAATTGGGCCCCTTAGCTGCAACCCCCTGGCACCAGCCCACCCTCTCCCCGGTTCCGCGGTCCCTGACAGATAAAGAGGGAGGATTTGAGTTGTGTGAATTCGAACATCGTATCTCTACGAGCCATGTAATAATGTAAGCTCGTAGTACTTGGTTTAAGTGGAGTTTAAAAACGCAATTTGATTTTGTATACGGAACGGTATATCGGTTGCCTTTGCACCTCCTTAATCGGTTTACATTGCCCATTCACCTAACTCAAGATTGTGTGTCATAATAGCACAGTCAGTAACTCGTCTGACTTCTACGGCTATGCTTCTAAATTAATGAAGCGATCCTTAATGACGCACTTTCTAATTATCTCATGGTGCATCATTGTATCCTTTCGAAAGGGTGCAACTAGTTGCATTTGAGAAAGGGCTACCAGTGTCGCATTACCTTGCACTCTTAACCCCTAAAAAGATTGGGCTATTATAGAGGCTAGGAAAACATGGGTGTATTGGGGCTAAAAGCCCCCCCCCCCCCCCCTATTTTCACACAATTTGCCATTTGCACTGACTTTCAACACAAAATCACGTTTTCAGGCAATATGGGGGGTTGACGATTTTGTTTAAATGCGCGTAGTGGGTGCGTTAAATTTGGTCTCAAAAGATGTACGATGAGTGAAAGAAAATGATCGTTAAAAAATTGTGATGAAACAATTTTGCGTTGCGGACTTATCCTGCAAAGCGTATAGGGGGAGGGGGCTAAAAGGCTCCTCCCAGTCTTTTTTAGGGTTAAAGGTACAGAGTTGCACCCATTTTCTTTGTTTTAATTGTGGCGAATATTTCCAATTACGATTCGGGCTGTTCCCTTTCCAGCGTGGCCAGCTCATTTTTGACCACCTTGGGCCAGTTCCATGGCCACACCCTCCATATTTCCAGATGACCAATCCCTGTGATCTGACGGTACGATTTTTGCATCCATGAAGGTTTAAATTTGAAACCTTTCCAGCTAGGTTGACTCGTGCTCGATGCTAAAAATCCCAAAGTATGCATGCATGGAAATATTCATGCATGTGAAGAACGAACATACGTCTTGTATGTGAGAGTTCAGTCGCTTTCTTCGGAGCTGCAAATCACTGCAAACACATATGACGAGATAACAATGAATGATGATAATGAACAACATGGCAAGATAAAGTATATCACAATTTCGGCAGGTAATTGTCGGCACTTCAAAGGATCTATAGATTACTTATCTTATCACCTCGACATTCAACTTTTTAAAAGCCTACTTGACATGGCAATGTATCTCAGAAAATCAACAACGAAGTTTGTTGTTTGTATATACATTTTTATATAATAATGTTATCAAGAAAGGCGTCTCGCAAAGAAGACATAATGAGGATTTTTATGACGAGATAACATATCAAAGAGCAATATAATATTCATCATAATACTCTGTCTTAAAAATAAACTAAGGACAAAGTGCTATAAATCTGATAAATATTTTAGAGGTATTCTGCTCCTCTCTTGTCAAATATTTTCTACTCAAAACAAATTGCTTTAAATTGTTCTCATTCGACAATCCGTTCCTACTATTTGCAGGATTACATTATACATTCACATAACAGCCAACCCGTGAATCTAAGGGTATCACGCCATCTGTGGGGTTGAATGCATGAATAGGAGAAGCGCAAGAGAGGGAGAGGGGAAGGATAAAAACGACCAGAGTCTGGAGAGAGCCTCGACAAGAGGCTATATTGGGGAGGGGGGGGGGCCTTGTATAAGAATTATTGAACTGAAAAAGTGGACTCGAGGTGGCTGCTCCTTTTGGTTCCGTGGCCCCAGTTACTGGTACAGTGCAGATGCAAGTCTTGCTTACTTCAGACATTATATTGGTCACAACCGTCATGCCTAACATTAGGGAAGTTATTTTTTTAATCAATACCTGCCGAAATGGAATAATTTTCTTTGTTGTAAGCAATGTGTGAAGGTATGCGACGAGTGCATTAAAACATTCCAAGCATTACCCATTAGTTTGAAAGTTGCATTTAAAAATGCTTTTGGGGACAAGTGAACGCGTGACCCGTTTATCATAAAGATCGACTCACACCTTTGCGTTTTTAGCTTGCGTCGGCCCAGTGTTTTTTAAAATTAAAACTGCCCCTGAACGCAGAAATACGCAGGTCATGCGGTGGATTGACGTTCGGCATAGCCTATGCTCCCCGAGAAAAGGCCGAACGTCAGTCCACCATCTTATCCCCGTATATTTTGTGCCCGCGGAGCGTTTTTAATTTTTAAAAGTAGCTAAAACGCAAAACGCACAGGTATAATTCGGCCTTTAGAATACACTGTACCGGTTTTTTTTTACCAGCAGATCCAGGATTTATCGATAAGGGCTAAAAAAAAAAAAAAAAAAAGCGGGAAAGAACAATCACAAATTCACTGCACTCACCCTTTGGTAAAAAAACTTTAGGACGCTAAATGCCTCAATGTTCAAATAGTTGGGGGGGGGGGGGGGGCTGGATTCGCCTATGTTCTCCTTTTGCACAAACGCCCACAACATACTTTGTGTCTTGCCATGACGTTAATTATCTATAATTAACTACTGAACTATGTTAATGTCAATGTGTAATTTCCAGGGTATGCTGTATGTGAATCAACATTACAACGAGGGAGTTTTCATCAATAAGTGCATAATCAGAGAAAAATAAAAAGAAGCGTGAAGTATTGGACCGACGCAGAATGAAAACTAAAGTGAAACGAGAGAAAGAAAGAGGGAGAGAGACAGACAGACAGACAGAGACAGAGAGGAAGAAAGAGGGAGAGAGAGGGGAAGAAAGAGTGGGAGAGATCGAGGGAGAGAGAGGGGGGAGGGGAGGGAGAGGGAGAGAGAGAGGGGGGAGGAGAGAAAGGGGAGGGGCGACCAGGGTCTCCTTGCCCGAACTGATACGGGTTGTTTAACTATCATGTTTTCTTTTGAGAATGACATAAAAGAACCTCGGTATTAATGTTGATATTTCCCTTTATACACTTGAGACTGAATGCTTCTTTTCTAAGCATGATTTTATTTACATTTATGTGTAATACTGTATCGAATGTGTGTGCAATTGGTGAAGTGCCTTCATTACGAGTTTCGACACGGTTGTAATGGGAGTAACTGTGGTGGAGAAAAAAGCTCTGAAAACAATACAACAATACCGAATAAATACAGTTGAATGAACAAGAAAATAATAATAACCTTGAACGGTCGATGAAAATGCAGACTTATTGGTTAGAATCACACATTATCATTGTATTTGGGGTCACAATGTGCGAACGACCATGTGAGATTTTCTATTTCGGTGTTTGATCTGATAATACCGGACGTTATTCAGGAATAGTCGTTGAAACGATTATCCTTGCAATTTGTATTGACCTTCTCTTGTATATAGATACAAGCGAATGTTATTGTCTGGAAACTAGTTTTTGGTGTATTGAAATGTTTATGGATTTCACGTTCATAGTTTTATTTTCCTTTTTCCTTTTCACATCATGAGGGGCGTTATGCTTTTCTAAGTTCGGCCACCCGATACACCACTGATACGCGCTTTTTGCCCCCTCCCCCCTCCTCCTCCCTTCAGCTCCGCCTCCGGTTCCGTCGGCCCTTTATCTATGATGATGACGATGATGATGATAATGGTGATATTGATGATATGAATAGTATTGATAAGAATAATGATAGTTGTAATGATGGTATTAATGATAATAAAAATAATAAGTATATTGATAATGATAATAATAATAATAGTAATAATGATGATAATAACAATAATAATGCTAATGCTAATAATAATAATAAAAATAATAATTATTATAATATAACAATAATATTGATGACAACATTTATAATGAAAAAAAAACCAGCTTAAACTGACAGAAACAGAGATTACGTCAATAATCATTTTGTTCAGGGACATGTTTCAAATTCATTATACAAAAATACTGCTATACAGTTGATCAGAATACATGAGGAGGGTCAATTTGCCACATTCTCTTGATATGTTTTAAGCCACAAGTATCATGAAATGTATAGTTGCAATGAGAGCGAACAAATAGCAAAATATCAGAAATAGTAGATTGTTATTCACATCTGTGAGTCATAACCCATGTCAGTCAAACCATTCCTTTGTGATATTTCTCAAAGCTCTGATTTCGAACCGAGGTCGGAGAAGAACTACAAATAAAAGTGAACAGCGTGACATATCCCAGCTATAAAGTCCTGTGTTGTGTTCACCAAGTTACGAAAGACTTTACGCACGACTGGTATCAGTTCTTGTGTTGAATGATCGAGAATCTTGTGCGTATTACACTGATTAACGTACTCCAGTCTTGAACGATTTGGCGAAACACCGCCCTGTATGAGCCTATATTTATAATATTTCTTCCTGCTCTCAAACCGCATCAGAAAATTGTAATTATAACTGTCTTATTCTGTTTGAAAACTGATGTTTGACGATTATTTCTCTCAATATCAATTGTACAAATTCATTGAGTAAGCAAAACAATAATTTATATTTCCTATTTCGAATTTAAGATTGGCAGCCGGTTGGAATCGGCTTGTAGGTGTGACTGTTTAATATAGGATTAACACAACTTTATTTGCTAAGAACATCATAAACACCTGAAAATGAATTTGAAGTCCAAGTTCAAAAGCCCAAGTTTTTATATTCGCCTAGATTTATCATTTCCATCAATAAAGTGCGTTCTTTATTCTCAGCGTGATTAAGGGTGCATATAATTTGAATGTATTCATAAATGTATCTGCTTCTGATAATACCGTTTAGTCTAATGGGGGTGTTGCTCAAAATCAACTGCAAATCAACTGCAACTTTGCAAATTGTAACGAGCGTTTTCATTCGCACACAGTATGCGTATTTAATGAGACGCGCATGAAGCAACGATTTTGATTGGCGCGTTCTGATCAACTGCAACTTGCGACAAATTGCAACTTTTGAACAACACCCCCTAAGAGGGGGAATGTGATGTATTTGCTGAAGACAATAGATCATTGATTCGGTTTAATGTATAATAATTTTCAAAGCATGAATTGTCCCCCCTTATCACCACTGCCAGTGGTTGACAGTTTCATTACCGCCCTCAGTAGCACTCGATGTCAGTTTCTCTCTCTTCATTTCTGTCCACTTTGATCAATTCTGAAGCATCATGAATTCCAAGGGGCCATGTCGTGTTTGGTTGCACCATCCTTTTTTTAGATCCATGATTGAACCTCTCACCATTGTTCTTTAATACTTCCATGGTTTAACCAAGCATTCCGTTCTTTTCACAAAGTTTTATACCAGGGCCCGCATTGGAGCATCGTTATCAAACTATCGTCTCGTCTGCATGCACCGATTCGTTTAAAACTTCATGCTCATTTTGCATCAGGGTTCAAAGTTTTGTTTGGTGATGTTTGGAGAGTCGATATTTCGTACCCATTTATGTTTGCGAGCCTGGGACACGATATTAAGTTTAATAATAACATGACTGAGGACTAGGATGGATGTGCTCAACCGCTGACATCTAAGCTCGCAGTAAGATAGCCTAGGAGTAGGAATAAGACAGAACAAAGGAGTCAACGGTGTTGGATCATTTAGAGAAAGGGTATGTTTGCATAAGCTTATTTCTGCAAAGTTTGGTCTGGCTGCAAAAAATGTAAATTACCCGGTGTAGATGAAAGAGGAATAACAAAATATTGAATTGATAATGTGAGCTGGATAAAATCGATGGTTCGCAGCTTTATTTTGTAATATTTGGAAGTTCTCAGGATAGGACTGAAATTCCCTTCTTAAATCTTCATTAATTACGAGTCTCCACAATTCCTTTCAATCATTTTGACATTTTTTTAAGTCGAACTGAATTTCTTTTTGAAATTAATATGTGAGGTGTTATTCAACCATCCATCTAAATTTGTATATCAAAGCATATTTTACTTGTTTTACTTTATGACTTATTTCGGGGATTTATTTGTTTTGTTTTCGTCACGGTCATGACATTTTGTTGTTGTTGTTGTTGCTGTTGTTGTTGTTGTTGTCCGGATGCTGTTAATGTGAATTCGGCTCTATAGGAAGGGGTTAGACTTAACGTCATAAACACGGCCGGTGACCGACCGATTAAGACCAACATCGATAGCGACTGCGTAGCAGGCTGTAAAGCTATGGTCATAAATATGGACGGGGCCGACCGATTAGGACTTGTTTAGACGCAGGTCTATTTCGGATTCGCTTACTTGCAGTGACCGGGCGGTTACCGAGGTGTTGTTTACATTTTAACATACATGCAACCAAGGGAGTAACATGCTGTTCCTCAGCAGTGAATCTCGCGGCTTTGCTTTTCAGTTTCAGGACATATTGATCGATTGCGACTGTTCGATAAGATCAGTGCATGGTCGGCAACCGTTCAGTTTACCGAGCATGTTTTGGTCGGCAAGGAAAGCGTATCTCCGGACTAAACCCATCGACCGAGTGGTGCTATAAAGAGCAGTGATGGCCGAGCAACCAGTCGTAAAACAGGAAATTTTGGCAACCACCCCCCCCCCCAAAAAAAAAGGAAAAAAAAGAAAGAACAAAAAAGAAAACAGCATCATCACTAGGTTGCCGAGCGGGAATAATTTTTGACGCGTATACAGTTCTTTTTTTTTATTTTGAATAATGCAGGCGTGTTTAAATCAATCGTTTTAAAAGTGCTTTTTTGTTTCATCTGGTATATGATGGTCGAACAATGAGAAACACCGAGCACATTGTGTTGCTTTTATTTTGTTTCTTTGTTTTGTCTTCAATGTAAGTTTGTCAATCTTTAATTTTTTTAAATTTGCGCTTAGAAGTATACTCACCCAGTTTTATTGGGTTATGTGCAAAAATTAATTTGTCAAAGAGGACCCATGTTACGAGATTAAGGCCGGCTCACGGCTTCTCGTTTTAACCTGCTTCGACTCAGCGTTTTTGAAAATTAAATACGCACAAAGACGCAGGTAATACGGTGGACTGACGTTCGGCGTACACTCTTTCAGCGCAAGCCAAAAGTCCGTCGTCCACCGTCTGATCACCGTATACTGTGCGCTTGAGGAATGTTTTTAATTTTCAAAATGCTGGGCTGACGCAGGCTATAAAACGCAGTTATGGGTCGGCCCTTATGCTTCCTTTTCTTTCTGTTTCCCATTCCCCTTTTTCCTCTTGATGTGCGGCATAGTGGGATCTCAGTATATTGAACAGCTCGAGCATCATGACCAGTCAGACACCAACACATGCAGGAAATCTTGAAACTTGAATTTCTCACAAGGTTCGCACTCGCTATCACTCATATAAAAATGTATGTCGACAGTAGATGAATTTAATCTTCTTTAAAGCCTACGTTGGTAAAATATCAGTCAACTGACACCATTTATTTTGAGATCTTTATAGAGCATAACCAAAATTCTGGCAGTATTTGTGTTTGTCGGGTCACGCTAACTATTAGGCTTGATTTAGGCCACGGGGTATAATAGTAAGTTGAAAGAGCGAATGATAAAGCATCAGGCAATGCCAATTTGTACAATTACCTTGTTGATTGATATGATGGATATATGCGCTCTGGCAGAAAACTTTAACCTCTAAAATGTTTTCATTTCAATTAGTAGCATGAAACTGGCCCCACTAATATTTTCCCGATTATGATCTTCTTTATTCAGGTTTTTCCATTTGAGGGTTACGATGGGTCATGTTGATCGTTATGAAACATTTCAATTTGATGTGAAAATTGGGCTTATTACCAGCCCACACATTGTTAATTTAATCTAGCTTAAAGCTATCTAATATTCTTACGAAACGGCAAGTGGTTTCGACATGAGTCGAAATGTAAATTTTATTAAAGCCAAGTCCAATTTCCTTTTCTCTCTAGCAGTTTCAATGTATGCCTCTGAGATGCTGCAAGAAAACTGCAATTTTGACGAGCCCATCCCAAAATAATAATTTTTGACACGAGCAGAAAAAATGGTGAGCAAATAAAAAAAGAAATTAAGAAAAAAAAAAGAAAATCGGACAGGTTATACAAAAGATATGAATTTTTAATGATTTGAAGAAAAAAATTGTGCAAATCAGTGAAAATATTCAGGCATGTTGCCAATTTGATGACGCCATGGGTGCACTACTAAACATCATTTTGTTTATGATGCAACATTCATCGTTTCTATGGAAATATACAAAGTTGGTATTGATGTATACATGCAAATAAGGTACCTTCTTATCTATCGTGGAGATATCCTATGGTTAAAGCTTTGAAGAAATCATATTTTGGGGTAATATAAGGTAACAATTTAGAACATTTGTAAATTTCGTCATCAGTTTCCAATTTGTCTAAATGTTTTGCAACCATAACCTTCTTATCATTTGTCATGTTTCTTATTTATCCCTCTTTTTCTAATTTTAATTCATTCCATTTTTCTGTTCCTTGTGAACAAACAGATTTTTTGTGTTTGTGTGTGCGGGCGCGCTTGTGTGTGGGTGATTCTGTGTTCTTTGTGTATATTTTTGTAAATTAGTATTTATCTAATAATAATAATAATGTGAATATTTATATAGTGCCGATATCCGCCAGGTTCTAACGCTCATGGCGCTCATCAGTAAATAATACATTACAAAGACATTATTGAACTACCAATTACATGAAAATAATGCACTAAAAGTGATAATTTACATCGAACTGTTAAGAACGAGATGTGTTTTTACAGCAGCTTTGAAGCGACTGAGGTACGATAAACTACGGATATAAGCTGATAATCTATATACAATGTATACATCAACCTATATTTTTTCGTAATATTGTTCAATGTAATTCGTTGGTCGAAGGAACCCTCCTCACGAGCTCAGCTTCTATCTGGGTCCTAAAACCACTCTTTATTTGATATAATTGAAATGGTACTGTCTTTCAGTCTGACTCACACTTTTGAGGTTTTAGGTTGCGTCGGCCCAGCGTTTTCGAAAATAATTAACGCTCCCTGGACGCACAAAGACACAGGCCATAATATGGTGTACTGACGTTCGGTGTACGCTCTTTGAGCGCAAGCGGAACCTCAGTTCACCGTGTGCTCAGCATATTGATACTGCTTGCTCGGGGAGCTGGAGCGTTTCAAATTGTCAAAATGGCTGGGCCAACGCAGTCTAAAATCGCAAATGTGTGAGTCAGCCTTAAAGTTCAACGATGGGTTTCAATTCGAGCCCCTTGATGGTGCAGTAGGCATTATGTTTCATTGCAAACTTTTGCCGAGAACTTTGGTCCGCCTTGTAACCCCTAATACACATGACTCAATAGGCTATATTTCCATCCCGTTGGATATATACTACTTGAAACTCCTTACAAAATACCACCTCTTCGAACAACATTTCAAAGGAATCATAAATGGATGAATCAACAACTTTATACACATGCTGAAGCGTCTGTAGTTTGAAATAAAAAAATTCTCCACTTTGACTACAGGACGAGGCAGATTCGATAATGTAAACATCAAGTCTTTTAGGAAGAAAATATTAGCAGGTTTCATTGAGTTACCATTATTACAATAATGCAACACAAAATCGTGGAATACGAATAAAACGCTTTTAACGCGCCATGCAATAATCGCATTTTTGTTGGGGGGGGGAGGGGCGATATGGGTATAGTAAAGATATATCGTTGCTCTAAACATGCTGACGGTAACTATTTCGGCGCAAACGTTGACGTCATCTCATTTTAACGCCATCTTCATTCATGTTCATGATATATGTATATCACTAGATCGCTAGTGTTTATTCATTTCTATTTTGAAGACGTGCCATTGGGAATTCTTTCCTCAGTCTTAATTTTGAAAAGTAATTAGGCCCATAGATCAAAATGTAATGCAGTTTTTGTAAAATCTTCAGAAGTATTGATACTACAGTATTTCAAGCTATTTGATTTAAATCCATTGGCTATTGAGTTCTGTAATTTTCATAGACTTTAGAAAGGAACTACCAGTTTCCAATAGTTATTGGGTTGAAAAGGACGTAAAGAATACTAAAGCCAGTATCAATATTTCTGCAAATTTTGCAATACAAGTATATTACAAGTTATGTTCTGTGGGTCACAATACTTTTCAAAATTAAGAATGACAAAAGAACGAAAATATGACGATTTTTTTTAAATTCCCAACGGCGTGTCCTCATAATATGAGGACAATAATTGGGTAGATAAACTTTAGTAAAAAGAAAAATCATCAAAATAAAGAGAGCAAGAGAGAGAGAGAGAGAGAGAGAGAGAGAGAGAGGGAGAGAGAGAGAGAGAGAGAGGGGGGGAGAGCGAGTGACAGACAATATCAACTTTTGATGAAAGAGTTTGTTACGCATGTTCCCACAGTGTCACAATAGAAAGAGGGGCTTACCTGAAAGCGTGACGATAATGAGGCCCCCTCTATATATACGGTATGGTACAAAAGATGGCAGAAACCTGATTTGGAATAAATACAAATTCAACTATCAATTTTTCAATGATCAGTTTCTCCTATTTCATACATCATGGGCCCAGCGAAGACGTAGCTCTATTTTTTTGGTGAAAGTGAGGTTTTGTATGAAAAGGTTCAGATCAGAAAACTATCAGCCAATTATCCACCTCCTCGGCTATAAGTGAGGTTTTGTATGAAAAGGTTCAGATCAGAAAACTATCAGCCAATTATCCACCTCCTCGGCTATAAGTGAGGTTTTGTATGAAAAGGTTCAGATCAGAAAACTATCAGCCAATTATCCACCTCTTCGGCTATCAATCGCTAATTCTAATCGCAATAGTTTAGTGTTGCGCTTCAAGACATCAATAGCTCAACGACTCCATATTACACAAAGGTCATTTTTTAAATAACGATATATATTTTTATTAGAATTTATATCAGCGATAAACAAATATATGGCAAAGACTAATCACACATTCACAGTATTGTCATTCAAATATAGTTTACTTATTCATTGATGTACTATATAGGAATTTGACGTAATTCATGGAATCTACACGAAACTACTTATAAGGACAGACAGACTGATCACAACCTGCTAAAAAAATGACATAAACGAACTTAAATAAGGGTAACGTAAATCAATATTTTGTTTAATTATAGACTTCTAAATATTGCATGGAATAGGATGAGATAACTAAGAACATACTAAATAAAAGGTGAGTGAACAAGAACATGAGATAAACATGATATTTTATTCTTGTACTATATAAAATGAAAGAAATAAGAATATATATAAGTTTAATGTTATTTAGAGGTATCCATACCCAAACAAGCTATGCTTTTCTTTGGATGCCTCTGTTTTTCCTCAACATAATTTCAAATGTAACATGTTTATATATTTGTACCATATGTCATAATACTTAATATTTGTTATTTTGTGTTACTATTATATTTTTTCTTTTATATCCATGTAAGTTTGGGTTAAATTGTAATTGTTATGATTTGAGTGAAAAATAAAAAAAAATCTGAAATCTGAAATCTGAAAAATCTGTATCAAAACACTTAGAATGGTGATTTTGTCAATACAGTTTAGGAACAGTGTGGGATCAGTCTCGCTGTGTGTTAGAAAAGGGTCGGACAAACTCCTTGGACAAACATGGTAAAGCGGTCATGGGACAGTCACACCTACCATATGATGTAATTTGACACTGATATTTATGATTTTGATATAATCCAATTTGACATCAGGGTGGGATCGGGCTGTAAGTGTGACTGTCNACTGCATTCAAAGAATTTCTTCCTACCGCTACCCATTCACCTCACCTGGGTTGAGTGCAGGGCGAGAGTCAGAACCACTGCACCACGACGCCTCAACATTATTTAGGATAGATTATCATTTAGACATCAGAAATGACGTACAATTGATTATAGACAGTTTGCAACCGCCAAATTTTGTACTCCTAAAACGAATACGTATAATATCAAATATGCATTATAATACTAAATGAGAAATTAAGACAAAAATATCTCACAAAAACGCGTGCATTAATAGTTAGTACTGCTCAAGAAATTGTATGATCGAACTCCATATTATGAATACATTATATACAGTGATTTTCATTGGCATTTACCGATCAACTGCAACTTGCAATTAATTGCAACTTTCGAGAAACACTCATAAGGTTAATTATATCTAGGGCCTGTAACATAAAAGAGATACAATTAATATTGCAATTAATCGTATCTCTTTGGTACACACTTTGCCATAGACTTACGATTAAGATCTATCGTAAGTTCAATTGCATCTTCTATGTTACAGGCCCCTTCTCTGGTTATATTTATGGATTCAAGTGAATGTATCACTACACAAATATATCGTACTTTGCTAATGTAATATTTGTTCTTATTGATTTAAAAAAAAAATCCTCCAGATATGAAAATCTTATCTCATTTGCTACACTTTCATAATCTAGGCTTCTGCATATAGAAGCCCGTTGTCTCAATATATAATAATGATTTGAATATTAAGCATGTGGCAAGATTTCGATAATAATTTATTCATGATATTAATTTTTTTTGGTCTAGACATCATCAAATGGAGTGACTGTTTGAAATATTTCAAAGTAAATCACTGATCACATGGCAAATGTGCAACAAAATTTTACACACGTATGTAAACATATGTAACATATTCGTAATTATTAAGGTATCAGCAATAAAAATATAATCTTTTTGCAGCTATATTCTCAATTTGCATAGTAAGGACAAATGGATGTCGAAAGAACATGGAGGTATATACGAAGTCATTCAGATTAATGACAAGCATAAAACAACATGATAAAAGACACAGCTTAAAAATGTATACACTTTAATATCTTTAGAATGAGATTCTACATAATGTGATCTTTATAAAACATTGTTTCGATACAGTATCAAAGGGGAGCGAAATCAATGAGCTCTCAGTAGATGAAGAAAAGTAAAATGATTAAACTATGAAAATTAAAGCAAAATCCGATAATAGTAATAATAATAATAATTGAATTTGTATAGTGCCGTTTCCAGAGGATACAAAGCGTTGCTTAAAAATACATACATTCAGCTACATTAGGAATTATAAAGATGGGTTTTGAGGTGTTTCTTGAAAAGGTTGAGTGATTTGGTATTGCGGAGAGATGCAGGGAGGCTATTCCAGAGTCGTGGGGCCAGGGACTGAAAAGAATTGAAACCGGCCTGTTTTTTAGACCTCGGAATCTTATAGGAAGGGGCACACTAGGTGGAACGGAGAGAATATGACGTTTTCTGCAGTTGAAAGAGTGAGGAGATATAATGAGGAATTGCAGTGATTTATAAGTTTGAACGATAGTGCGGTAATGTATTCTTTTGGAAACAGGACGCCAGTGAAGTTAGTTGAGTAAGGGAGTGACATGACAATACTTGGGTTGCTGAAATATGATTCGAGCACACCTATTTTGCAAACGTTGTAGCCTTTCCAGATCCCCTTTACTGTTTCCACCAAGTAAGCATCCTCCATAATCAAGCCTGGAGAGCACAAGTGCACGGACAACATTGTGATATGTGTTCAAAGATTATCAGTTCAAAGATTATATTTTCAAAGTTCCTTGAGTCGGCAACTTTGAAATGTTAGACAACGTCATGTTGGACAACTCTAATTATATTCTGTGCATCGAACAAAACACTTTCTTTTTTACGGAAATTAGATTGATTAAATTGATTTTGCCACTAAGTTAAACATTTTCTTCAAGCATTTTTGAACAACTATGTTGAATAATTGCTGTATATACGGTTGATATTAATCCATTTTATTTCAAAATTTAAAACAAAGTGATTACGGAGTTGACCTCTAATGCATTACATATTCTGCCACAGTTGCGAACTCGAAGATCTCCATCAAAGGTCGAATACTGCAAATTTGAAAATTCATAACTTTTGAACGCATCGTCGGATTTTACTCATATTTTCGCAATTTAATCACCTTAGTTCCCTATTTACTGAGGGCACATTAATTCCAGTGTTTTGTTCCCCTTCAAGGGATAAAATGGATGTTATATGTTCGCCTGGTATATAAATTCATTAAGATTCAACATGCATGAATACATATTTTTTTTAAAGTAAAATTTACTAGATTAAAGTTAAATTGTAATTTTTACACTTATTTTGTGCCTAGGTTGTCCGTGTCGTATATTACTATATCAACGGTTGATTTCCGGCAGTTCTAAATGGCTTAAAGATTCACGAAAATTCTGCTCTGTTATAGTTACGTTTGAATGTTTATAATATTGTGCCTAGTTCCGCTTTTAGCAGATGAAAACACGTCGGCCAATTGGAAGTTTCATTGAAAATGTGACAGCCAAGCAACTGGTGAAATATACGTATCAATGATAACACATGAATGATTATACAGTGCCACTACATTAACGATTGTGTTTGCAAAATGACCGAAATAGCGAGTTCTTTTACTCACTTCGAGGAACATTGCGGTGCAATGTTACTAGGCGGCAGAAAAGCTTTGAAAGTCATAGAAACCTATTAAAGTAGTCCAGTTGAGGACTGTGTATTCTAATATTACCCGCCTCTGCATATTCTCTTACACTGAACACACATGGACTGCATAGCACTCAACCATAGAGTCCATACATAACCCTCTGATCTCTATACCACTGTGATCGCGCCAGGTGTGTTAAGTGTAAGAGAATGTGCAGAGGTGGGTACTATCAGAACACACATTCCTCAACTGGACAAATCAGAGGGCTATGTAAGGACTCTGTGGTTGAGTGCTATCAGTCCCTGTGTGTTCAGTGTAAGAGAATATGCAGAGGTGGGTGCTATCAGAACACACACTCCTCAACTGTTGATTAGCGAAAGAGTGTGCGTAAGCCAAGCAATTAATATCCAAACGAATGCTGCGTTTTTCAAGAGTATACGATATATCTTTGCATAGGTTCTCTGAAGCAGATTAAATGAAAGATTGGCATAGTGACATTTACTTATTACACTAATTACATGTGCAGACGTATTAATTTCTCCGCAACTCGTCTTTCCCTGAATAACAGGGAGGGCGTTTCATAAAGTTCAGCGACGAGAAGTCATTCCCTGACAGTTACTACAGCAATAGTCAGAGATGCCTTTCATCATTTGGAGTTGTAGTCAGCGCGCGACGATCAATAGTCGCTTCGACAAACTCTAGGAAACGCCCTCCCAGATCTGCACAGTCCTCTGCCTATAAAATGGTCATGAAAACTTGAGACGGATTCTCATTCTCATTCTCATATGTCGTCGGTGTTAGGCTCCAATTCATCCTGGCCCGTGATTTCTAGACGTATGCTGATCTGCTGCTGAAGCTCTTTAGTAGGTGACTTGTACGT
This sequence comes from Temnopleurus reevesii, assembly GCA_036244855.1. Classification (NCBI taxonomy): domain Eukaryota; kingdom Metazoa; phylum Echinodermata; class Echinoidea; order Temnopleuroida; family Temnopleuridae; genus Temnopleurus; species Temnopleurus reevesii. The sequence goes on along the minus strand of BQKZ01000418.1, from coordinate 68,302 downwards.
CAGATACGCGAGAGCAAGACACAGCGCAGAGAGACCATTACATACTGTGCCGATAATGAGGAATCCACGCGCCGATCTCTCGTTATCGTAGAGCCAACAGTTGGAAGATGTGTCACAGCTTGGCTCCCAGAGTATACAAGAACTATCTAACACCCAGCCAAATACAAAGGGACCGGGTACAGTTCCTGGATGAAGAAAAACATATAGCAAATAGAATATCTAATCTGCTGGCCACATGCACACAAACACCCCACAAAGAAGTCATTTAGGCAATCAAAATGTGTTCCTTCGAGTATATATGCTTTTTCAAACCGATCTACTCTGGCTAAGCCTAAGTATAGTAATTGAATACAATTTATGTGTTAATAGATTTATTTTCTGTAGAATTCATCCACGTAGGTTACTGGATTTAAGCAGTCAGTTGGATCCTTCGGAACCAATCGCCTTAAAAGTATATTGATTAGTAATGATCAGGATGAAGAAATTGGTGTGAAACGAGCTGATGTATTCAAAAACATTCTTTACATGCATCAATATACAAAGTGTATGAAATTAGAATATTTTAGCACTTATTTTGACTTACATTGGTTTGAAAATGCGAATCAACCAGTATTCATGCCGAGCGCTAAATGAATGGACTGCCTGTCGACATGGGGTACCATATACATGTAGTTATATTTATAGAATGGGCAAGAGAATTCCTGCGATCTGATTGGTCGAGAGCAAAATTCACGCATTAAATTAATTTTACTGAATGCATAAACGATATCAACTCTAGTGCGCTATCGTATCGCTATCGTTTCTGAAACGATC
>BQKZ01000418.1:26432-51632 GCA_036244855.1 Temnopleurus reevesii | reverse complement strand
AATCGAATGATAAGACCTCACAAATATTCGACAAACGTCGCAAATGTGATGAAAAAATAAAAAAATTGAATGACAATTTGCACGGCAAAAACGATCTACGCTAATTCAAATGCAAAAAGTACTGATTCAAATGAAAATCCTGTGAATTTGGCCGGAAAATCCTATATTTGCAACATTTGTCCTGCAGCGGGTGTTTTGTGCAATGGAGCATATCAAAGAGTTAAGGGATATTTTTCCTTAGTTGTTCCTCAGAGCAGGATGATTGGTTTTTGTCATTTGATGCATGGAAACATTGTCCTTTTTGCCTGAAATTAGAAAAAGGTTCTCGAAAATCGGTGTCCAAATTTTTTTTTTTGGGGGGTAACCCCAAAAGTCCCCTGTTCTTTCATAAATTCATAATGTTGTAGATATAGGCTTATCTTATTTTACTCTTTACTGAATGAAATTGATCACTCACAAACTATCTTTCAAGTGCCCAGCAATTTTTGCTCCAAATACTTTATTCCTTATGCGTTTAAAGGACAAGATTTTAGGTGTCCACATAATTTTGGGCTAATTCATGTAAACAGTGTTAACTAAACTCTTCGGCTCCTCGACCAAAATCAGAATTCTCAATTTCATTTCAATAATACATTACAATTACCTGAGCAAATAGAAAGAACCAATAGTATTTAGACAATGATTCATCTCCATCTCCATTACCGTCATCAATAGGTCAGAAAACAGTCTCATTGGGCAAGCCGCAGTAATCAGATCCAACCTCGTGGTATTCATAGTTTGGTGTCACTAAATGGGGCATGGCTTAGGTTATAGATCCTGAAATAAAATCGAATAAATTAAATAGATAATAGAGAAGAATTTATCATTATGCTTATCCCTTAAAGGCCCAGTCACATATAAGCCGCGATTCAACACGATTCAACAAGACTCTTTGTTTAAGGGGGGGGGGGCCGTATAGTGAAAGATTGTGAAAGTTCTAGCAGACAACCTTTACCGTATTTCTTTTTAAGTCATATTGCACTTGCTAGAGGAGTATGCATTCAATTTTATTCGTTAACCATCTGAACAATCAAAACAAAATACATAAAAGGCCATGTTCACCATCTGGTTTGCAAATAATAGTCACCAAATCATTATGTTTGAGATCCTTTGTTACATTGACCGATTAATGTTACCCAGGCACATGAATGGAAGTGGAAAATAAGGTTTGTCCAACAAGACAGATGGTGGTATTTTATTCTGGATGCTGAGATTTGGCGATCCTTTTCAAGTGACAGTCATGAATAGTTGATGACAGAGGACAATGAAAATATCTTTATCGAGATAGGTGGGGGTATATTGGTATTGTTGTTTACTGAATTAATCACTTAGGTGAATAGATTTTAGAACCCTCTATCAAAATGTTATAGAAGAAAAAGTAAGGAAAGGTTAATAGCAGATCTGTCATGGATAATAATATTTTCATATTGCAATAAAAAATATGCTATTGAGATTTCTTACACAGCTATTTAGAGATACATTCCAGAAATTGAACGGATTAATTTTTAAAATTGATGAATAAAACGGTCAATTAAATGCCATGAATATATAATTAGCTTAATTTCATTGTTGCCAATTATTAAATCGATTAAGAACATATAATATAATTAACTAATTTACACAAAAAAGAACATTCAACTTACTGTAAGGGGTTAAAGGCTATGCATGCAAATTTCAAGAGGATTTTCATGATTACTTTTTGCTTGAGGATTACCGAAATGAATATCCTGCATATTCATTTATATGCTAATTAGGCGGGTTATGTGTCAAATAGTTTATATATAACAGAAAACACAGTTTCCGACAATTTCTTTTGTTTTTCTTTGTTTTTTAGTCACTTTTTACATGTTATTAAATAAAATGTTTTAAAATACTTTGCCATACTTCGTGCAAATACAAATGGCTCAGACACTTCCCGAAAGCCCAAGAGATCATTTTGGTGAAGATTTGAGCCAAAAAAGTAAAAATTTCAAGGAATAACAGGAAATTTTCAAAAGCTGACCTTGAGAAATTACGATGGTCTCAAATTGTAGATTACGACTTGCTCTACATCTGTTCCAAATTTTAGCCCGATCCACCAAATATTGTGGAAGTTCTCGAAGGAGCACTATGTGCCCCCCCCCCACCCTTGGGCCACAGATACATCAAAATAGATTTGGCTTTTTAGAGTTAATGAGCTTAATTCTTTTCAGTTGAGTAAATATTTTGAGTGACATTGGATTAGGATTCTAAATTGATTGAACAAATAAGTGTTACCTGCGCAGAACAGCATTGATCCAAATCCCACCAAGAGTGGTCGATGTCCCCTCTCCCCAAAATAACTCACAAACACCACCACAATCATTGAAGAGAAGTCATACGCGGATGCTATGCTACCACTCTGCACGCTGCTCAAGTTGAAACGTTTCTCGATGGATGAGATACCGATGAAGACAAAACCGAACACTACCATGCTTTGCACGAGGCAGATCAGGCATAGCAACACGCAATACCAAAACGGTGTGTTCATGAACTGAAAATAAAAATGAAAAATAGAAAAGTTCTATATCACTACCATATAACATGCATTTGTATTACACGATAGAATTTTGGATATATTTCAGGAAACGTCAGTGATTATACAAATTATCTCCTTGTTATATCATAGTCGATCGTCAATTAGTTTCTCGTCTATGTTGATATTTATATCGTATAATATTCAATTTTTCGTTGTGAAAGTTTCACGCACGAATTACTTTTCGCGGTGGTTTTATTTTCGCTAATTTCGCGGATATGGCCTCGCTAAAATTCCACTCTATATGATGCATATTCATGTGTGTACAAACACTGTCAAAAACGTGAAAATAACAACACGCCAATGTGTAAAACTGGACATAATTCGCAAAAATATCTGAGATATTCTGAGATATTTCATAATAAAAAATATCAGTCCTTTCTGAGCCAATTGGCCTGAAAAGGACAAACTTTCTGTGATCTGTGAAAGGATGACTGTATGTAATTGACAAAGAAATGTATATATTATGCATATTGGGTCTAATATAAGCAAATTACCTGCAAGCATTTGGGACGAAACCAGAGCCATCCGAAGTCTCGCTCGTCACTATCGGCAATGCTCTCGTCGACGACTTCGAATTCGCCCTTCTCAACCTTTGAAATGGACGACAAGCGTTCATTCTTCACATCCGTCTTCTCATTATTTGGAGCTAAAGGGTTTGAAAGTAGCGATGAATAAAATGATTTGGGCTTTCTCCAACAATCTTCCATTTTATTTCCAATTAGACACCACCAACAAGGTTTAAATATTTGAATATTTCCTTCATTTGCGACCCTGCGATAACGATGATGCTGTTGGAGAAAAATATGGCTGTGTATGAACACCCAAAGTAGAAGCTCTCGAATTTGAATTTGAGATTGAAATGTCTGCGTCAATCCAATCACTCAAACCATTGCCTAGTGGCTTGGAGAAAACTCTTGACTTTCCTTGCACTCTTTTCTTACACCTGAATTCCTCAGTGAAGTCTGTATTTACATCGGAGAGCGAATGGGAAAACTACAGCCCACCTCCAAAAACGAAATGTATTTTTAATCGATTTTTGGCCGCATTTCGACGACAATCTCAGGTTCCTAGATAACGTGGGAACTCATGGTAGACACAAAGCTTCATTTATGTCATGTTATAGACTTGCCACTACGAAATCTGTATTCTTTGAAAGTTGGCACCAGTCACTGGATATGCGTGAGTTCCAACGCTCTCAGTAAATAAGTCAGTTTCCGTTTTACCCCTGAATGGATTTATGAGCGAGAGTTCAGCCGATAATCCTCGAAAACAAGAAAAGAATGATACGCTACATTTTCTACAAATAATAGTAAATAAGAGAGTTATTTTCAGAACTCTCTAGATTTCAGCGAATTTTCGACTTTTTGTTAAGTTTTTTTTCAACTCTTCGGTGGGTGTTGTATTGGCAAGAAACCACAGTAAGATTGTCTTCAAGGTAATAGGTCATACTAAACGAACTCTACAGAAGGGTCTATTAAAATAGTATTTTTAAACCAGTGTCTGAAACAAATCAGAAGAACGGAAAATAAAAATCAGATGACCAGAACAAATATAGTTTGAGAAAAATCGGACAACTGATAAGAAAGTTTTTAATGTTTACATTCTCAGACAAATTTGCTAGTGATGACTTTATAGTTGCACAATTGAACCGTTTATCATATTCATATATCAAATACAATTTTGTCTACTTTTCTAGAAAAAGAAGAAAATGTGAAATGCTGTGTACAAAGGGAATGGAGTGTTCTCGATGTTGGCAGCCATTTTGTGCCTGTACGTTGCCAATTTGAGGAGCCCATGAGGAATGTAAATTAAAACTTTGAAAATTCATAACTTTTGATTGGATTGTCGGATTTTGCTTAAATTTTCACAGACTGACCATTGTATTTTTCATCATCCACTGAGCGCACATTAAAGTCTGGGTAAAGTTCTCCTTTAATATCACTTCTATGAGTTTGATTTTGCGAACCCAGTGACACCACCTGTTACAATTTTTGGCGTGATTCTAAATTTATAGGTTATACTATTTAGTAATAAAAATTGTTATGCTGAAAAAATCCCCAAATGAGATATTATACATTAAATAATACCGTTATATATCTTGTGAAATTGTATTTTCGGTGTCAAATTTTACCGATTTTCTTTTAATATTTTATGAAAGTATTACGATAGCTGAGAATCACTCTTCCTGCGCTCTCCCCATTAGTATTGAATTTTGTTATCAATATTGTTATTGATAAGTTTGTATTGTTTGGTATGTTTATGAAAAACTTATCGTTTTCAAGCGATCGTTGGTACGCATGTGCACTGTTTATTTCAGTGTCGATTTCTAAGATGGATACGCCTATATGCTCAAAATCACCAAAACATACGACGTGTACCTTATCCTCGATCCGCAACTGTAATAAATATAATAGACAATGTTTGCTGTATCACTCACTGAGGTGTGTGTGTGTGTGTGTGTGTGTGTGTGTGAGTGTGTGTGTGTTTTTGTTTGTTTGTGTGTGTGTGTGTGAGTATGTGTGTGTTTGTTTATTTGTTTGTGTGTGGGGATGGGTGTGCGTACTGTGTGTGATTAGATAAGTATGTGTCAGTGTGTGTGCGTCTGGATATATTTCTGGCGGCGTGCGTGCGTGTGTATGTGGGGATGGGTGGGTGAGTATGTTGAAGTGAGGTATGCGCGAGAGAAAAAATAGTATCCATAGAACAAAGTTAGCTCTCATTTGCAAGCAATTATTGGTTCGGCCCAATACCCAGGGTATATACGTAACAAGAAGTTCAATCCACTCACCTGCATTTATAAAGAACCTCCCATGGATATTTTTTCCGTTATACACAGTGCTTGATACTGGATAGTCATCTCCGGCTTGAGTACCTGCGTCCATCTTATAATTTTGGTTCCCCATGTTGAGTTCTGATATTTCAGGCCTTGGCGAAAAGTTGTCCGATTAACGTTCGCACTACTTACAAATAGAGATATATGAAAATAATTATGATAATTTTCTATACCATGTGTCTAAAAAAAAACGTAACACGTTTGAAACGGTTGCCAAATTGAGCATATGTAATTTCATGAAAAAATGTTGATATGTATAGAAAGCTGAAGGACCAACCTTTCATATGATATGAACAATTTGAAAAAAAAATAATCATGCTTTGATGAACAGTGTTCACTAAAGTTAGAGGTATGAAATGTGCCTGCGCAGGATTTTTGCTTTCAATTTTGGACAAGTAAGTTACCTGAAGCTTTCAAAAAGGTCGATCTGAGATATTCAGGATCGATGGATGAACAGGATATTTTGAATACCTTGAACATCATTCCTTTTGCTCTGTTATTTATTAATCCCGTAACATCACCGCCCCCCCCCCCCCCCAGTACACACACAAACATGCACACACTTCCACTCCCATCGTATTGCATAAAAAATAAATTAAGTTTTTTTTAAGATGTTCATGTTGCTTTTATTTTTTTTCTTATTTACAACTGCTTTGTTCATCTTAAATGAAAGATCTGACAAAAGTAATCAGCATATCTCCCAATTATCGATGGACATGTGTTGTCCCTGTCCTTCAAAGAGTTGCAAGGTATCGCCATGGCAGGAATGTACGGTTCCGACGCGTATGGTGGGTACAAGATGGGGCACCTTGCCATCGCTCGAGGGATGTCACACAGCACTTCTTACTTCACCCAGCTCCTCGGTGATCATATCCCTCAACCATGAAGTTGAATGTCCTCCACGTTCACCTGATATGATGCCTCATGACTTCTTCTTGTGGGGATGGCTCAAGGCAAATGTCTACACCCCCCCCCCCCCCCCCCCCCCCCCCCCCCCCCCCGACACGAGATTTATGTCCTTCGTCAGGACAGAGCCACAGTCAGGTCAGGAGAGCTGTTTTGGACATGCTGAAATGGGGAAAATCGTGTATCGAGAGAAAAGATGGACACGTCGATCATTAATGTGAAAGACTTTTTATCTTTACTGGTATACCCTTAATACTCAATCGATACTTTGAAAGCCATGGTTTTCAGTCAAGAAGAAAAGATAACCATGTGGACTATGGACTGATAACTTTTGTCAGATATTTCATTTTCAGATGAACAAAGCAGTTGTAAATAAGAACAAAATAAAAGAAGCATGAGGCATCATAAAAAAGTTAAACTTTTTTGTTATACCCGGTACGGTACAATAAAATGCGAGTGGAAGTGTGTGTGTCATATGTGTGTGTGTGGGGGGGGGGGGGGGGTGGGCAGTGATGTATCGGGATAGATAAATATCAGAGAAAAGGGAATGGTATTACCTTGTTGTTCCATTGATCCTGAATATCTCATATCAACCTTTTTGAAAGCTTCAGGTAACTCACCTGTCCAAATTTGGAAGGAAAATCCTGCGCAGGCACATTTTCTTATCTCTAACTTAAGTGAGCACTGTTCATTGAAGCATGATTCTTTTTTCCACTTTTTCATATCATAAAAAAGTCGTCCCCTCAGCTTTCTATACATATCAACATTTTTTCATAAAACTTCATATGCTCAATTTGGCAACCATTTCAAAAGTATTACATTTTTTTTTGAGACACACGGTATAGCGCAAATCATGATCTGATAGTACTGATGCCCCTGAAGGCGCTCTAAAATGCAGTCTTATTACCCTACCCAGTGGCGTATCGTGCGTCGATCCATGGGGGGGGGGGGGGGGGGGGGGGGGGGGAGGCATCCCCTTCCCACGGTAGGGAGATTTTTTTTTAACAGATCATAAAAGTGGCGTTTTCTGAACACCACAACATTCTGTATTAGAGTGAATAAATGAGCAATGACATCTGAAACAAATATAATTAAAAAAGTCTTGTAAGAGGGTATCGTAAATCGGGCAGAATTTTTGAAGGGGATTGGTGGGAGAGCGTTTGTTGAAAAAAAGAAGGAATTTTCTGGTTTCTTTCGAAATGTTATAATCTAGCAATGTTCTTTTTTGAACGCGAAAATGATAAGATATAGGTATCATTAGTCATGTACGAAATTGAAACATCGCAATTACGGGAATTTTTACAAACGGACAAATTCAAAATCCTGATTGTCGAAAAGGGGTACATTTTCCGTCAAATTGGTAGGTGCGAAACGAAATACGGTACTAAGTTGTTGATTAAAAGTGACCGATATAGACGAATTTAAATTCTGATTCGTACTCGCGAACGCAATCCTGACGAAATTGAATTTCCGAAACGTCAAATTCCTCGTAGATAATTTGAAGTTGACCGGGCAATCCTATAATAACGGACCTATTCTTCTGCTTATCTCTATTTGGTTACTTTCTTCTTCTTTTTTTAATATACATATATATTGTTAGGTTTTCCTTTTTACATTTTGCATATTTTTTTTTCTGTTTTATGTATATCTTTTTATTTTCCTTTTGCATTTCCTTATTCTTTTATCCATATTTTTTTCTTTTCTTTCATTTCTATATTTTCTTTCCAATTGTAAATGAACTTTGCCTCTGTTTTTTTTGGTTATATATTTTTTTTTGTTCAAATATTTCAGTACAATGCTAGCACCGAACTTTCATTTTGGGCACTTGGTAAAAAAGACAAAACACACATTGCAAGTATCCTGACTGTTTCGGCTGCACCAAAAGATGCCCTCTTCTCTAATTCAGATTTCCTATATCTAATCTTATTTTCTTATCATGATCAAAAATCTTTTGAACAAGCGTGCTAATTAACGAGATTGAAACATAGCAATTATCTGATTTTTTTTCTGATTTTTTTTTTTTTTTTTTTTTTTTTTTTTTTTTACAAAGGTACGAAATTCACACCTTTAATGTCCCCTGAATATTTGTAGGTTATTAAGAGTATCGAAGCTTTAGTTTGGCTTTTCGGTGGTCCAAACTACAGGACATTTATTTTCTGTAATTTCCACCATTTTTCTATAATAGCAAAGGTTCCCTTAATATATACTACACGATGGAAATAAACTACATTATCATGATTATGTCTCTACCGAAAAATATGTAAAGACTTTTCAATTTCGAAATGCAAATTTTGATTTGGATATGTCCTTTTCAAAATATGGGTATATATAAAATGTTAATCGCCTAGGCAAAAAAAATAAATAACAAAACATTAACACAAATAATTATACAAACATCGTCTGAAGGATTATAAAAAAAAATGCAATTGTTACACCTTCACAACAAACGCAGAAACAATTTTTTTAAAAATCAAAAACTCACCTGTTTCGATCTGATAATTCCTGTTTGGTATTAGTGATTATTATTACTAATAAAAAAAAACCCTTATGAAATAATAAAAGTACGTGGTTTTTTTTTTATTACACTCCTTCTTCTCCTTCTGTAAGTTTCGATACGATCCGTTCCCTCCTCTCTTTACTATCACCTAGAGTGTGTCACATGACTTCGTGACGTAAGCTATTTTGGAAGAAAATTTAAATTATGATACTCGTTTTCCCCAAGTTTATTTTTGGAATGCAGATCTCATATTCATTTCGTTGAAATCGCCGTCTTTTCTTGCAAGTTAATACATTTCAGGACGAAAGGTCGGGTATAAAATATACTGTTGACTTGGAGATGCCAGATTCCCAACCTTAAATATCAAATCAAATCTTTTTTTTTATGTATAGCCACAAGAAAAAAAAAACTATTGCAGAGAAACATGCTAACAAAGGGCTAATATTTCAGACCCGCATAAGATATGCATCAAATCTAACTGTGCTTCTATATAGTGTTGTACGGTACTACTCTGGTGTGGTGATGTTTGAATTTGATAATATCTTACTTCTCATTGGTTTATTTGATTTGTTAATTACATATCTAATGAAATCAGAACTTGCAGGGGGTTGAATAGACTCATATATATTTTGCTAAACATATTTAAGATTTCGACAAGAATTCATAACATGCGTCTAATAAAATTTATTATCATTTCCAATACGTATCGATTCCACATAAGAGCCTTTAAATAATTCTGGCTAGTCATTTTGATAAATCATACAGCTCACATTATACGGTATTCCTAATGTATTCTATACTATTCTTTGTATTTACGTGTCTTCACCAGCACTTGGTGTGAGATGGTTGGGATGGAAAACCTGCGAGTTATGGAGATTCAGTTCCACGCCCCGGCAGCCCTCTCAAACCAACTGCAGGTCTTAATTAATTATTCCTTTGCCTAATTCTTGGATCTTTGTATCCTTTACTTATACTGTAATTGTTTTGTGTTGAATTTGCGGAATAGATAATAATAATAATAATAATATCAAATGAGGGAGGGGGGAACGTTATATCATGAATTCACGTTCCCTTTTGGTGCATGGACTCGCGAAGAGCTAAACAAAATGGTCATTACGTCGTGTTTTGATGAGGAATACATTTGCAAATGTCATTTATTCCGGTTTTACAAATTTTGTTTAACATAGTCACACTTCTTATGCTACAAACAATGGGAAATATTTAATAGTGCCCTTCCCCCTCGCTCCTTAAAAAAATCGTGGGGACAGGGCCCCTAGCCCTGTCGATTAAACCAGGGGGATATGTGCTTTATCCACTACATACAACGAACACATGTATAATTAATGCGTACATTCATTTAGATGCCACTAGTTTGTCTCATTCAAAATGTCTGATTCAGAACATAAAGATAATAAAGAGAAACAAATTGGGATGCAATCATGGAATTCTAATATACAGGTATAACGCACTCTGGGGGGGGGGGGGGATAAAAAGAAAATGACGATGAAAAGTAGAAATACAAATTAATACAGTGCAATTTATAATCGGAATGGGACGACATGAAAGCCCATATGATGTAATATTTTACTATTATTACATTCATACCTGCATTATTTAATAGGACTGTATTCCATGACTTTGAAAATTTCATTTTGCCTCTACGTAACTCTACATTGTTATAACTCACGCATTGATTACCGTATCGTGTTTGTTTCATTATATTACAAATGTCGCTGATAGGTAATTAATATAAAAACGTTTTGGACACATTTCGCTTCTTAAAAGCTAATGTCTTATGACTGAAGCATTCTCTTCAAAGGGGCGGTTTTATGTCTACTTTCATGCAAAAAAAAAAATCGTTGATTTGTCATGAACGGTATTAAATCACCTTGAAAATCCCTCTATGAACCTCAGAACAAGGTCATGAAGTGACCTCTGAGGTCGGGGTTAAAGTTCAAAGAGATTCAAAGTAAAGTGGGCGGGGAGTATGCATTCTAGGTCACCTTACAATCATTTCTCATATCAGTTGCAAACAAATCATTCGAAGAAATCATATATCATGTNTCTGAGGTCGGGTTTAAAGTTCAAAGAGATTCAAAGTAAAGTGGGCGGGGAGTATGCATTCTAGGTCACCTTACATTCATTTCTCATATCAGTTGCAAACAAATCATTCGAAGAAATCATATATCATGTCGTATTTTCGGTCAAAACGACATCAATAAAATGCTATATACTTATAATTCCATCTTTTGGCTACAAAAATCGGTGCACAATGATATGTATACGAATAAATCAAAACGATAAGTACAGATAGTTATATTTCGAAGAAAGTTTTTCTGTAATACGTGTCTTCTCGCTAACTCTAGGCAATATTCTGGTTAAGATATGGCACCTTTTTTTTTAATTTAAAATTTTCGAACGAGTACTACATATTCTTTAAAAAAAAAAAATAATTGTGTTATAAAGCATAAAGCTTCGCTCGCTCGTACCAGATCATTTCCGTGCTATATAATTTGTTTACATTCTGAAATCGAAATGACATAATGTTATTCATTACATAGGCCTAATGAACGTTTTCCCAATATGTGAGCTACAAATGTAGCGAAAATTTAAAAAAATGCTTATTTCTCTCGCTCGGTACGCTCGCTCGTATCAGATCATCTCGATTCATTCCTTTGCATTCAGACATTGAATATAACCCCATTTATTACATAGGTATAAGGAACGTTTTCCCATACTTTGGGGGTGAGTAAATGAAGCGATTATGACGAAATGATTGGCATTTTTCTTCGCTCGCTCCGCTCGCTCGTACTGTAGCTTGTCATGCCTTATCATTCCTCTACATTCGAAATTGAATCGACACAACGCTCTTTATTTGATGGGGCGAAAGGACGCTTTCCAAAAGTCTCAGGTGTAAAATTGAATCAATTTTTTTTTCTAAATGCGATATTCTTCTCGATCGTACTATGTTAGTGTATACTACATTTTCTAATTACATTCAGGCATGAAAATTATTAGTGAGAATTCCTTACAAATGCTTTGCTTGTGTAAATATCGGGTATCAATAGTGATATTTTCCCTCACTCGCGTCGCTCGCTCGTTTTATTTGACCTCTTCTTGACCTTTCGGGTCTGTGCCCCCAATAGGTCGACCCACCGAACGCCACTGGTGTGGACATTATGAAAATTATGTTGCCCAGTTTTTGGTAAACCTTTGGACAAAGTTTTAAGCGTGCTCTCTACTCTCTGTCATAATTATGCTCACCCATTTTGTTGTCCTCATTAATTATAAAATTATAGATTAATGATAAAATCACGAACTTTTGAGTACCCCGTTTAATATAGCCTAGTTATCATATTGATATCATTCTTATTATCATCATCATCATTAATGAAAAATTATTTTAAAACCCTAATGATGATGCATGAAACAAATTGATTTCTTTGCCAATTTGTTAAACTGTTCTGACATTTTAACGAGTCAAAACATCAACAAAAAGATGGCGCTTCAGATATTTAACTACTTTGTGAGCTGCTGTTAAACTGTTACCATAATGTAGTTTTTCAATAGCAAATTAGAGCATGCTTATAGTCTGTTTGAATAAAATTGATCAAGAAATGGCTTAATTATCGCAAAATAAAAAAAAGGACGAGAGCATCGCTCTCCCCAATACAGCATGTTTCACGTACCAGTAAGTACAAAATGAATGCGAACTCACACATCGCTCACACACCGCAGACATTATCCCCGATCGCTCCGCTCATTCCGAGCCGATGCTCCCCGTGCGAAAGCACTTAGCACACCGTGGGAATAATGGCTCATTGGCGTATTCCACGTAAAATATGCCAGAATACGTGCAAAAAAATAAATCTTCTCCTAATTTCGTACACATTATATTTAAGCATGTAAAACAACTTGTAAATACATCAGCTCGTTTCACATCANCATCTTTGTGAAGTTTTTGGTTGTTGGGAAATTTATTCTCAAGGGAATTGTTTCGTTTAGGAAATCAATTCAACAAAACAAGTGAAAGGTAATTTCCCTTCAAACTTGTATATCTATTCCATTTCTCCTTTTTTCTCTATTTTTTTTTTACATTAAGATATGGCTCTTAGAAAATGACCAATAATTCAAGTGATTGGAAACTGTGGAACTTTTTGATGAAGCACTTATGGCAAAGATTATGGGCAAGAATGAGACTTTTCAATTGTCACAGGGATCATTAATACTGTAAGCACCCTGTAGCCTACTGGTTACAGGAGATGTATTATTGTTTGGCTCCCTCTCGTGCTTCATTACAATATAATACAAAATGTTTCAAATAGACTTTGATGTATATCTATAGATATGATTATAAAATGCTGTGAAAATGTTATCATTTTGTTTTGTTATAAACAGGAGGGGCAATGGTGGCTTTTCGAAATTGGCGCACGGAGCCCTGTGAACGGCAGAAAACGCATTCACACCCAATGTATGTAATAAATGATGCGCGCATCAGTTGCGCATTTGTTCGATTGAAAACATTGATTTGTGGACCTCTGCTTATTTCGCTTGAATTTACTGGATCAAAATTTAAATGTTCCTTTTTGGAGCTGATAGTCTATTATTTTGTTTCGTTGGAACGGAACAGCTATCTATTCGGGAAAATGTTGTCCAATGTTTGGTAAAGTTTCACCTAACCACAATGCATGTATTAAGTACTTCTTTATCTATTTAAATGTTTCTGATATTTTAGAAGATGTGTAATTACTTAAGTTAATAAAAATCGTAAAATTATACATTCCCTCATCTTCTCCCTCTCTTTCTCTCTATCTTCCTCCATCTCCCAATCTATTACCTTGTTATGTTATTAACTATATCCTATTTTTTTAAATGTCTACTGATCTTCTCAGTATGGTCAGTTTTTATGTGTATTACCAATAGATAAATAGATAAGTATATAAATGAATAAAATAATTTTGGGATATTCTAACCAGTAATCATTTAAGCGAGAAAACTACATAACTCACTGTTTTACACACACACACACACACGCACACATCCACTCACACACACACACACACACACACACACACACACACACACACACGTACACGACCCCAGTGTGTGAATTCAGGGAATTGGTATGTTAAATCACCTTTTCATTCTTACAAGCCTTACTCAATATCATAAAAGCATTTAGCTGAAAATCTATAGAGCCATAAGTCTAAGTAGTCTTTAGTCGCAGGATGCTGATCCAATGGGCTGGTATACATATATTCAAATGATTCGTTCTGGAGGATCCAATATCCTCACCGGAACCAATCACCTATGACACCGGTCTATGTAATGATACGATACGATACGATTTTCTCGAAATGTATTTAGTACCGTGACACATTTTACTCATAAAAGTCTGTCTAACTTTGTTCCATTTTACATTTTTAAGAAATATGTTCAATTTAAGAGTACATGTCTTGGGGTCGCGATCGGTTGGTTAAAGAAAGACGCAACTACAACGTGGACGGTCTGATGCTAAAAAATGCACAATAAAATCTGCATATGATCAACAAAACATTTTAGGCAAAGGTACAGATCGAGGAGTCGGTGATATAAATACGCACGTAAATTGTGAATTTGGAATATTCAAAGTCACGGAATTCAGTGCTATTAAAAAGAAGGTGGTTACGGATGTAATATATTAACATTTTACATCATATGGGATTTCATACATTCCCTTTCCAGCCATTTATTGCTCTGCTTTCCTTTTTATTCCTATTTTTCGTCTTCGCCTTTTTTTTTTACAATCTTCTTTCATTTTCCTCGACAAATGTGTGGGTCGCACACATAACGTTGAAGTTTTTATACCCACCTATTTATCTTTCACCCTGCCACCGTTCATTCTGTCTTTTTTAAGATATATATATATATTTGTTACGAAACGGATTTTTCTAACTTTTTTCGTCTCGTGTCATTGCACCTGAAGAGTAGCGAGACTTTATTTCTTAATTGAGGGTTAAACCCCATTATTAGAGGACTTATGTTTTCACTTGCGTTCTACATTTTTACTCATTTCATATATGAAATTGGCATTAATGCACACTTACAAGGCTTCTCTCGTCTCGTCTTTTTGCCTCTTGAACTAAAATCACTAATTCCTAAAATCACAATTTGGCATTATTTTTTTTTTGTTACCGGTAACATAGATTTGAGAGAACATTGTGAATGGATTAATCATTCAATGGCAAAGAATGTTCAAGCGTCCGATATAAAACCAATCTGCCCTAAATACTGTAGTTCAGGTGGACTTTGTATAGCGTTTTATTGACTTGGATAATGTTCTCAGACCAAATTAATTGGCCACTTTGCCTTGTCATTGAACACTGGCATGTTGATTTTCCCCGCCCTTGACACCATTTCTGCCCTGATTAAGGCCCGGACACACCAAACACGACACGGCATCACGGCACGGTATATACGCGATTTCTCCCATGTGATTGGCCTATTGTGAAGCATCCTTTGCGCGAAGGATCGCGCTGAAGGATCGCGCTGCGTAAATACCGTGCCCTGATGCCGTGCCGTGTTTGGTGTGCCCGGGCCTTTAGACGTGTTGATATGTTTTGTCTCGTTCATTAGTGCAGTCTACTATGTCGAGAAAATGGCTCCCGTGCGATTTTCGTGTTAAAATTGATTTTTTGAGCTAAGTTGTCAATTTGGGTTTGCTAAATCCAAAAAACTTTGGTTCCGATTTTTCTGACCCCGTCTTCACCCGCCATTTTGAATTTCAAAATGGCCACCATAGAAAACACATTTTTGGCCATATTTTGGGCATTTCTACCCCAAATGTGTTGTTTTTTGTCTAACTTTGATGATTTTGGGGGTGCTTAATCCAAAAATATGTGTTCGGCTATCTTTTTAGACCACGTCTTCAGCCGCCATTTTGAATTTCAAAATGGCGGCTGAAGACGTAGTAGAAAAGACTAGAATCAGATATTATTTGATCAAGCACCCCAAAATCAATAAAATTGGACATAAAATAATAAGATTGGGGTAGAAAGACCCAAAATATGGCCGAAAATGGGTTTTCCATGGCGGCCATTTTGAAATTCAAAATGGCAGTTGAAGACGTGGTCGGAAAAATCGGAACTAAAGATTTTTGGATTCAGCACCCCAAAATTAACAAAGTTAGTTCAAAAAATCAATTTTAACAGACAAATCGCGCGGGATTACATAGTAGCCTCTACTACATCTTTGGCTCACCGAACAACCAAATGACTGCACTAAATTGGATTTCTGTTGTTTAGGGTTCTTCGAATCTTTATTTTCCACGGAAAATGCCGTTGGGTTTATGATTTCCTAAACACGCAAGTGTATACAATTCAATCTGTAAATAAAACAAAAGTCAAGAAACCTCTTGCTATTCATTGGGATACATTCATTTGCATATCTGTAAGTGCACAGGCATAACTTACCTTTAAATGTGTCCTTAAAACGTTTATGAACACTTTCAAATTAATCT
This sequence comes from Temnopleurus reevesii, assembly GCA_036244855.1. NCBI lineage: Eukaryota > Metazoa > Echinodermata > Echinoidea > Temnopleuroida > Temnopleuridae > Temnopleurus > Temnopleurus reevesii. Next base: position 35,302 of record BQKZ01000418.1, on the reverse strand, counting down.
CATACCATTTCCTGATATTAATTCACATTAAACTCACAATTTCATAAGAGATCTTTATCTTTGGAAAACGCCCCCTATATAAGTCATTGATATATAATTCATTTACCAATACGGGCTCACTCAAATCTGCTGAACAAACATTGAAAACGAAATCATGCAATTTTTCGCACNGTGGCGATTGTCTCGTTCATCTTTGGCCCACCGAACAATCAAATAACTACACTAAATTGGATTTCTGTTGTTTAGGGTTTTTCGAATCTTTTATTTTCCATGCAAAATGCCGTTGAAACACGCAAGTGTATATAATTTAATCTGTAAATGAACAAAAGTTAACAAACCTCTTGCAATTCATCGGAATACATTCATTTGCATATCTCTAGGTGCACAGTCATAAATTACCTTTAAATGTGTCCTTCAAACGTTTGTGAACACTTTCAAATTAATCCCATACCATCAGTGACCATTGCCTGATATTGATTCACATAAAACTCACAATTTCATAAGAGATCGTTATCTTTGGAAAACGCCCCCTATATAACCCATTGATATATAATTCATTTACCAATACGGACTCACTCAAATCTGCTGAACAAACACTGAAAACGAAATCATGTAATTTTTCCCACTTTTCTAACCCCTGTTACGTTTGGATATGGAAAATTTGCTACATGAAACTTTCAAAACGCTTTGGGGCGTTTTATCTTTGGAAAACGCCCCTTTTATTTGTAACTCATTGATATATAATTCATTTACCAATACGGGCGCACTCAAATCTACTGAACAAACATTGAAAACGAAATCATGCAATTTTTCGCACTTTTATAACCCCTGTCAAGTTTGGATATGGGAAATTTGCTACATCAAACTTTCAAAACACTTTGGATAATATAACCTTAACCAACATACCTCTACACTAATTGTAACATATTTCTTCATTCTTCGTTGAATACATTTCACTCATTACTTCAAACCGTTTTAATCAATGAGACTTTCATTAATTCGGCAACCATTTTCTGACAAAATAATTTACAATGCAATAAATTAAAACGATCAGTTTCATTTTTTTCTGGAACTAGTTCAACTGTTTAAGACTATTTAATCACCAAATAACTGATTTCATTAAAGTAAATGTCTTTACTCTGAACCAATTTTCATTCCAATACACAAGTCTATGGTAAACTCAGGCATGCATTTTACATATTTACCAGAAACTTTGCACCTGTTTTTTTTTTCACCTTTCTACACAACAAAAAACAAATATCATTAACTTACTTCAAAGATGCAGTATATAGCTTTGTAGATATGATTCTCTAAGTTGCCGATGACTGAATTAGAATGTGATATTTGAGGATTGTTTTCCCCGTCCTTGCTGTTTACAAGTGACTGGGATTGGAGCTTGAGTGTACATGTTGCACACGAGTAAATAAATCACTTGCAATAAATTTCGGGAAGGCCTATGTAAATTTGTATACGAAGATAATGCTTTAGCATATCATATTGGTCAGAGAATATTGTCTGGGGTCAGGGTAAATGCAATGAAATGACGTCATATTCTTTAGTTAATTTTTAATTCTTGGGAATTTCTTAAGTTTTGGAGGCGCCGTGGTGTAGTGTTTCTGACTCGTGTCTTTCAACAAGAGGGCCGTAGGTTCGAATCCCACCTATGGCGTCAATTTCGTTCAGCAAGAAATTCATTCACATTGTGCTGCACTCAACCCAGGTGAGGTGAATGGGTACGTGGTAGGAATATTTATTCCTTGAAACGCTATATCCTCCCGATCGATCTTTTTTCTTTCCATTGCTGCCAGTCCGAAAGAGGGCGCGACCCCGAGAATTCACGGGTGTCGAAAAAATCTCAGACCCAACATTCTAGCGTTCTGTACGAAGATATGATCACGCCATCAACCGGTCGTACTCGTATACCACTGGGGCAGAACAAATATGAAACCGTTCAGAATCTGAACTAGTGTATGCCGGGCTAAAGCCAGGGTAATAATGCTGCAATTGGAGAGCGCTTAGAGAATTCTAATGAAGAGTTGATAAACGCTATATAAAAGCCGTTCATTATCATTATTATTATTTATGTATTCAATTATACCCTAAGACCATTTCCGAGATTCATAGTAGGCGTGGTTGGTTGGTTGGTTAAATTGGTTTTACGGCGCATATCAATTACATTTGAATTATCATGGTGCTTAATCATCGGTTAGTCTTATTTCAGCCTCCAAAGCTTTTCTTTGAGCAGATAAAGTGTCCCTAAAAAGTAAATATTTCAAAAGAACGTGAAATTTTTATCGCTTCCTGTTACTAAACAACAAATCTATATGTTCTATTTCAATCAATGTTTGATTGGGTGTCATTTTGCACGCAAGCATATGGGAGATTATTTACTCGTGTGTAACCTACAGTGATTGAGTATGGCAAGTCAACAATTATTCACAACCATCAAACCTATGGCAAGCCAACTGTCAAACAACATTTAATTATGAACAAACCAATGTTCCTTTTCATAAAGGTAGAAAACTTTGCATACTTTACAACTTTGCTTACACCTTGTCCTGTACGTCGGATATACCAAAATAATAACTTCAACTAGATATTTTAGTCATTCGTAGTCTATGACATCTAAGTCAAATAAATATCTTTTCCATTGTCTGTCATCTTTCTCACCGTATCATGCCAACGGTATCGCGATACGGCTAGCGCATGTTACCTCAATGACACGCACACACAGCCCTGCTCGTGCATGTCTAGTGCGAGTTTTAATACACCGCCGCATACACAGAGCATAAGGAATTCGCACCGAGAGAGTATCTCGCGCTCGGGTCAACGGACATTAACGGCTGTCAATTAATTCGAAGCCCCGAATAAAAGAATTATTATTTGAATAACTATAAATGCGCTTATCATGGCCAATCTTTGTGCTAAATTGATTGGTTATAAGTTCTAACATTTAGTATTCTTCAACATAACACAATAATCTTGGAAAGTCAAATTTTAGGCTGAAAAAAGAAGTATTCTACCTTTAAACATTTGCTACACAATACTAAGATGGAAAATAACACTGTCTCTGAAGGAAATATCCTCCGGCATCCAAAATTTCCTCATAAAATTATCAGCTTTCCGGGCTTGTGAGTTTGTTTCTCTTTATCATTCATCATAATTATGTTCTGAGTATATGGCTTTTTGAATGAGACAACCTAGTAGCCTCGAAATGTATGTATGACCTACTTATCATCGGTTGATTTGTAAATGTCTTCCATTCATGATTTTGTTGTAAAGTGGATAAAACTCCAAACCACTTGCCTGAATATTTCGGCGGAGGTAGCTGGGGCTGTGTCCTCATGATTTTTGCAGGAGGACACAATATCACGTATTCCCCATAATTTTTTGGAATAAACGAAGTGTGACCATGTAAACTAATTGATTTATTTTTCACCGGAATGAGATGATATTTACGATTTTGTTCCTCTGAGCATCAAAACACGAGCAAGAACTACGGACTATTTTTCAGCTCATCGCGAGTCCATGCGCCAAAGGGAACGGGTATTTGTGGAATAACATTTCTTCACCTATTTTTATCTTTGATGCGGGTCTGAAATGTAGCCCCTTGTGAGCACAACATGGCTAAATGTATTTGGCTTGTCTCGAAAGGGTGGATTTGAGGAGGTAGCGGGGACGCGCCGCATTAACGCACATGTTCGAGATGTTAAGACACCGTCCCCGCTCCCTCCCCAAACCCATCCTTTCGAGACAAGCCTATAGATTTAGTATGTAAGAACCTAGATTTAATTTTCATATTTACGTACCAGCAAATATCTTAAAGGTTCAGAATTTGACATCCTCAAGTACACTGACCAGATTATTTCATGCCCAGACCTTTGCCACTGAAATTCATTTACCCGTTACTCGCATGAAGAAAAGACACAGTCCTAACGAAAGGAACATGAGATTCGCATTCCAGACATAAACTTAGGGAAAACGAGTAATATAAATGAACTTTTCTTCCAAAATAGCTTACGTCACGAAATCATGTGACCCAATCTGGGTGATAGTAAAAAGAAGAGGAAACGGATCGTATCGAAACTTACAGAGGGAGAAGAAGGAGTGTAATCAAAGAGAGAAGCACGTACTTTTTTTTTCTTTTATAAGGGTGCGGATTTTTTCATTAGTAATAATAATCACTGATACCAAACAGGAATTATCAGATCGGAACAGGTGAGTTTATGTTTTTATTATTTTAACCTTTGTTTTTGTGAAGGAACCTTGTTACCAGTTGTAATTTAGGTAATCCTTCAGACGATTTTTATTTTTGTAGGTACCGGTAGATGACTAAACAATTAACATATAAGCATTAGAAACCTTAACTCTTAGATACTGACGTTGCTCCAATGCATGTAACCATAATACAAAAGGTATCTTATACCATGGGGTGGAATCATTTGTGCAGGCCTACTCATAACTTTGCGTTTTTAGTCTGCGTCGGCCCATCAAAGTATTTTTTTTAATTGAAATCCGTCGCTCCTTGGGGCCCGTTGCACGAAACGTTTTGCCATAGAAAATTCTGGCAAGCTTTACGCCAGAGTTTTTTCCCTGTGTGAAAGTATGTGGCAAAATTTCTTTCTATGACAACATATATAATCATTGCTCCTGTACGCACAAATACCCTGATCGAAAAGGGTATTTTTGTGCTTAAGAAACTTTTTTCTATATAATTTTCAAAAAACCGCTGGGCCGACGCAGGCTAAAAAAAAAAGAAACGAAAAGGCATGAGTCTGTCATAAACTGGCACGGGCAGTTTTTAACAGTGCCTCTGACACCTCAGAAAACGAGTATTATTAACATCTCTGTATGGACCATTGCCAAGTTTTACATACTTACCTTTGAATAACCATTGAAACATTTACATTTCTTTTCATGGTGTTTACTATGATTCGTCATTTGTGCACGAAGCGAAGGATAGTCAAACAAGGCTACCGAACTTTTTTCTGGCGGTCTTTTAAACTTTGCGGCAGCACTTGGAATCAGTGTTTACTATATCGATCGTATCCAGACAAATTAAGTCATTGTGAAATAAATTTCTATGAATGATGGTACTTATTTTATCGTTAGAAAACTCATTAAGCTAATAAAGCTAATCATCAACAGTTCAACTCTACCAAACATTGGATCGGTTATACTAAAGATTAAGTAACAGTGACAATGTATTTGCCTCACTTGATTGTGTTGTTATTGTAGTTCAGCATCGGATGTAACTGTATAAGGATTGATGAACCGCTACTTTGGAAAGGTCACATTAATCTCTTACGTAAAAAACAATTAAAAGTCATTATCTACTTAGAATTCGTCATACTGATCACAGAACTGCCCGTGTATACCACAACAGAAGTATCATAATCTATATTAGAAAACAATTGTGAACAACCTCGTGTTCTAAAGAAAAAAAAAGAAATACCGTAACGCCAATATGCATGATATAGTCAAAATAGAGTATTATGTTCCGCAATAAAATATCGACGACCATTAAAATGAACCAGATTCATACCCGTAAATCAAAACACTTAGTTGTTGGCCATGTTCCGTATAATAAGCAAAACTGCTCCTGATTATTATCTCCAACCTATAACTCGTATATGAAATCATAATACCAGATCTGGAAATTCAGATTTTTACCAAATCTTACATGAGAGTTAATTGGGGTAAAAGTCGGTTTGGGTACAGAAAGGGCCAGATTACTGAATAATCAACTAATGGCTTGTTTTCCCTTAAAAACACCTGAAAACAGGGTTGTAGAGCCCTAAAATCATGATAAATATATCTCTCTCTCTTCTCCTCTCAATAATCTTTCATGTTTTTAAGATGGTTTTTAAGAGATTATATAGGAAATTATGTCACATCGGGCATTTATCTTATTGGTTGTTTAATGTATCTATTGAATGCAATTTCCTTTAGTTATCTTCTACTTTTGCCTGCATTCTATCATGCAATGCTATTTTTATCTTGACAATTGATTAGATAGACTCCCAATCCAGTGCCCAATCATGGTGGTATACACTCGAAACTGTGTGTTGTGATATGTCCGGAGCTGTAAGAAAACACATGGACGGGATTCGAACCCGTGACCTATCAGTTACTGTGTCATATTAACCACTAGACCATCGGAGTGCCCGAGTGAATGGGTTCTCATCATGATATTTAAAAGAATATATCTAATAATCAGTTATTATGATTATTGATGGAATTCTGATTTAACTCACTTATGTTTGTTATTCACCCTTTGTTTCATTCTTAGTATGTTGTTCTTTTTATTGTGTATGTGGACATCTATCTAAGCAACAAATTGCTGATAACCTGTTCCACCACTCAAGTGGTAAATAAATGAATGAATGAGTAGATAGATGTGTAAGTGAATCCATAATTTGAATAAATAAAAAGATGAATGAATAAATAAATAGAAAAAAATAATGGATGAATGAATGAATGAATGAATGAGTAATAACTAAATAGAAATATCCGTAAATGCATGAAAACAAATAAACAGATAAAAATATTAATGAATATTAAGTCAAATGAACTATACACATATTTGATTGGCATATTGACTTATTACAATGCATGGATAATTCTACAGCACATCTGACTTGAAGGGGAGGGAACAAGCAACCTTCCCTCAAATCGGAAGCATGACTAGCACCTCTCACAAGAGACACTGCAAGTTCACAAGAAGAAAGGGTAAAAGAAATGAAAATGAAAATAAACAGCTGACAGGACCAACAACAAAGTGAAAACAAACAACCAAACAACACATCATCAGAAGCATAAAAACAACGCAAACTTTCATTTCGTGTTATATTTACGAGTAAATTACGTTTGCTTTTATGGTGGTGGTGGTGGTGGTGGGGGAGGGGTCATGAACTTGTATTTGGTATGTACGGCCTTTCATATCAAGAATATGTCATTTCCTTTCTATAACTCCTTACAGCCAGATCTTAGGTACCAGTGACTTTGTTGGTAAACATCAAGGTGACGTGTCAAATATCCAATGGTCAGTGTTTGGTAATATTACGAGGGATGGATAGTGTTATGGTCAGCCGAGATTCTTAGATTACACACTTAATAGGCCACTTTCAGCAGTTCAGAATGTATACACATTTTAAGCGCGCTGATTTGTCAAATGCAACATGGCAAAGTATTGTTTTCATCTTGTAACAAATAATCATATTTCAATAGAGAATATGTGCGTTGTATGCAATTATTGTTGCTAGGTTGGGCAAACTGCAATATGCATCCAACCGATAACAACGTATTGGCGTATTGGGTGCAAATTGCATTCGGACCAATGTACTCTCATTATCTTCAACAGGTTAATACTATTACATAGTTTGTCATGGGGCAAACATGAATGAATTTGACTCATTACGAAAGTGGTCTTATTTTGTATAACCATGAATTTATTTAACAGTCTGGTCAGATATTTCCTGTTCTAAACAACTACACCGTGTGAGCTGCAAAGAACAAAACGAATATAATAATACTCTTCAATTGGTGGGTTTACTAATATATGCAAATTTCATATGTGTTCTCGATACACAAAGGTTGTTTTTGACGACCAGAAAGCTTGCTCGAGGCTTGTCAGACATAGCAACAAGTAGGCTAATGTAAGCACACTGGATTCCAAGTATTTTTGTTGAATTCGCAGTTTAAGAAATACGACGTAACTTCGGCAAGAAACGTGCATAAATTTAAATCTATTAGTAAACCGGTCTCGGACTACGGAGAAAGAAAGAAGAAAGACACAATAACGGTTGGTTATGTAGATAATTAATTTTCGATATTACTCCGTACCGCTAATTACATATTTAGCTAATTTCTTGAATTTTTAAATTAGTATTTTCTAAAATTGTTGCTAAATTTGCGACTAGAAGATTTCAATGAGTTGCCAAAACGTAATCATCTCTCTGTGTGTCTCTTTTAAGATATAACAAATTTCATTTTTTTTTAATTCGTACTTTCTACTTCATCTCGATTCATATAGTAGTCATGTAAGTTTGAAGTGATTATGAAGGAACTGGGTATCTAACAGTTTCAAATTGTAATGATGCCATTGAAACAAAAGCAGTATTTACACATTTTACTTCATGCCTTTATATGGTCAATCATAATTTTCAGGGAAAAACATAAGATGGCATTGGCATATGTGCAGATGAAAAAGTTTACTGTATAGGAACTCATAGACGACTCTAAAGTTCACTCGTAAAATGAAATCAAGGTATCAAAATATATCACGTATTTGTGAATTTGATCTTAAAATGTGGTTTTGATATTTCCTAGTTCATCGTCTTTTGGGGATGCAGGTATTCATTTAATGAAATATATACAAGGAATGAGTTGTGAGGAAGTTCGTAAATTCAGAGAAGATTTGAAACGTGAAGTGAAATGAAATAATAAATGTAATCATTCAAGGACAGTTTCATATAAATCATTGTTTTGTTTTCATTTAGTGGAGCAAATTATCTAGAATAGGCTGCGATTGAAAAACCAACCATCTTGACCCGACTGATAAATTGTTGACTTTGCTTGATATTTGGGCAGTCGGGTTAAACATGGCCCTAAGATCCTCATGGAACGCTGAAAAGCTAAACAAAAAAAAAATGGAAGAATCTATAAAACATCAGTTGCACAATTTTGTTGCCGTATCGGGTTTTTACATGCACTTATATGAAAAAAATATATAATTATCGGTCACTTTTACTTTCCGCGATGAAGAATGATTTTCATCTTCCTCAGTCTTTTCTAATGCTTACTCTGGTTTGTCAAAAGATCCGATCAATTGTCATAAGTTGTTAGCCCCCCCCCCCCCCCCCCCCCCC
>BQKZ01000417.1:167667-178499 GCA_036244855.1 Temnopleurus reevesii | reverse complement strand
CTAGGGATTCCACTAAAAAACAGACCAATTTTGTTGTTGTCTACCTACTGGTTTGATTGAGCAATATAACAATAAAAAAGCCAAGCCTAGACAAATCTCTACCTCTGTACCAGTCCAGTAGCTGCATAATGATCGGGTTAATTCCCTAATTGTTGATTTTATTTCAAAAACAGGAAAAAATATTTTCCGTCAGATACTGCACTTCTGATTAGCATACGGCAAAGTGCAAGCATTAGGCAATAAGGTCAGATGCCCATCCCAACCATTTACTGTTCTAGATCATGTTCATAGGTAAGAGCATACCAAGATATGACAAGGGATGACGTACATGGGTTTGCACTCACGACGAAAAGCATGGCGTGACGAGAGAGCGGGCTTTGCCCTCCGTGACATAAATATTTGTGGATGAGAGTAATTTAGGGAATGGAAGTTCCCAGCAGAGCGTCCTTGATAGAATATACACTACCAATTAAGCGTCAGATTTATCATTATGGTGCGGAAGGGAGCTACATATACCCCATCCATATCGCAAGCTGGAAACAGGCACACTGCAAAAATTGCAATGCCATTTTCATAAACCAGCCAAAATTGCCAATTTGGAGAAGAAGGAAGCCAATATGGGATTTTCGTTAGCGGGGACAAATTGCGTGCCATCATTCTGAAAATAGCAAGATGAGGTCTGCTTGCATTAGATTCACCTTGCTTTTGATCTACGGCTCTTTGAATACATACTAAAGTTACTTCAAGAGATATCTAAATATGATATTTCAAGAAATGCAAGATATAAAGAGTGCGCCTTTGAAAGGGAAAATAGGTTGCTATATCATTGAAAAGTGTATCATGTATGGGTTTCATAACGAACAATATTAGTTGAATATTGCCAATCTCTTGGGCTCATTTGCCAGTGTATTGAACTCCAGGGAATTGAATTCTTCATACAATCCACATTTACATTCCATAAAAACAAGAAAGATAGCCATCACCACTTACAGATGTGAATTTTCTTTATTTGAAATGTAATATTCCCTCGACACTTTATCAGACCGCGCGTACATTTCTTTTCAAATAAAGCCCATGTCTCAAGGGACCGACTTGCATATTGCGTTTAAGAAATGAGGCTAAAGAGAATACTGGAACATATTTTCAAATAATAAGAGCGAGGGCTACATGGAACAAATCAATAATGACTGGGAGTAGGTGTGTCGGAGAAAGAGTGTTGCATTGTGAGTGCTAGAACGGGTGGACTGAATCTAGCTCAGAAAAAATGTCGGCAAACAAAACTACAGATTCATATCCATGCTTCATAGGAAACTCGTGTTATTTGGAAAGCTGCCATATCACAAACAGAATTGCAACCATCAGCATCAATAAACCCATAACATATCAAAGTAGAGTATGATGTGCAAACGGTGCAAGAAGCGCTTTTACACACGTTGTGAAGGTGTCGTACAATAAAGTAATCAATATTCTCTGCCTGATGAAAGAAAGAAATGGTCGTAAGCAGATGAAGAGAATCGACAGACTGTTCCGTGTCCTCAATGAAAATCACATACAGGAATCGTCAGCCACAAGAGGACTGCTTTTCAAAATCCATAAAATAAAAGAAAGAGAGAGAAAAATCATCGCTTTTTTAGATATGACTACCCTCCAAACAGAGCGACCAAACTCGTAAATGAGAAAATTATGTTTTGAGTTTGGAAAGTCAACTAGGTCCTGTTTCCTGTACGTTCAAAAGACACATCTGCTAGTCTATTGGTCTTTTTGTATTTCTTGTTGGCAGTAAGTGTGAAGCAGAATGGAAGAGATATTGGAAATCACACTGTCAAGCCTTAATATCAGACAGGTGATATAAGTTTATGATTGTAATGAATAGATCAAACTTAACTACTGAATGCATTGCATATTATTGATAATGAATGAAAACTTTCACATTCTGGATTTAATAAACACAATTAATGGATGATACAGCAATCTTTGACAACAGCGCCCCAAAGAGAGGCCGCTGGTTATAGGTGTGGTTGCTAATTCTAAGTTAACGGTAGGTTTCCGCGACAAACAAAAGTAATTTGTAAACAGTTATTCCTCAGAAATATAATTAGTGTGCTAAAATATTGATGCAGTAATCAATGGTGTCAGGCAATTTGCTTTGTAGAAGGCAATCTTTATCAACAATCTCCTACTCCCAAACTGCAGATATCTATTTTGCTGTTGAATAACGATTATCAATATCTGCGTCGGTCTAATTGTGTCTCTGACATATAATCACATGGGATGATGTGAATCGGGCAGCTCTGGTGCTTTCTCACACATACTACATCCATACTACCACCCTGCAATGCATCTATTCCCATCTCGTTCTTACTCATGCAATACTGCTAAAGCCACAGGCAAATGTACCTGAGCAAAACGAGACCGCAAAAATCAATGAACTACCTCAACCGGTATGAGCATGGATGAGATGGGAGAAGGAAAGATGAAGGAAGGATAGAAGGAAGAAGAAGCTACATATATGAGGAAAAAATAGGAAGATATATCTGTAAAAAAAAAAGGAAAAGGGAAGAGGAGAGAAGGGAGTGGATAGTAGAGAAAGATAGGGGTTAGGGTATGGATTCAATGGTTTCAATAAGTGTATCCCGTCATAAAAAAAGACAAGAGAGGGCACAAGAAAGAGAAAAGGGACGGATAAAATCATAGGGACGGAAGGAAGGAGAGTAATGAAAAAATTATAAGATACAAATAGAATTGTGTACAAGAGGAAGCAGAAACAAGCATTTTGAAGATTACAGATTAACAATTTAAAAAAAAATGAAGTTATAATGAGAATTAAATGCACAATACAGAGAGAAAGAGATATAGTGATGTAAATGGAATGTGAAAAATAAGAACAGAGACAGGAACAGATTGAAAGCGAGATGGATAGACAGAAAAAAAAGAGAGATAGCCTCGGAAAAGGGTAGAGTGTCAGAAACAGAAGGAATAGGAGACGGAGAGAAGCAAAAAGGCAAGAGGGCGGAGAGACAGAAATAGAGAGACAGACAGAGGAGGTGGCAGGCCAAGTTGAAAGGAGATGCCATTCATAAACAACTTTGCTCTCATCCTCGGGGTCTTTTACTGACGAGCGCATCATCTTGGGAATCTCCTGATTAATCCCGTTAACCTACCACGTACCACTATACTACCACGCATGTCTCCATGTGATGAATCACTGCACATACACCATGCTATATGAAGGAGATTCTGGCATTTTTGCTTGTCCAACCAGGCAACATTGACTGCATACTCAATAAAAATGTCAGCATAAATTATAAAAATGATGGTTAAATCAATGATGTGAAAGATTACTGGAGTGACACATCATTTCAGAACTGTAATAATGATCATTTTAACTGATATTTTATGTATGACTTGAAATACATATGAACCAACCAGTGCAGTATTTGTTCCTGTATATTTGAAGATTTGGTTTTTCAGTTTGAAAGGGTTGTCACTACTCTAATTTATTCAGTAATATTGACTTATAATTGCTACATATTCGCTATTTAAAGTCTTATTTATATTATTCGGTTTTAACTTTCCCTTTTAGAATAGTTGTTTGAATTTTTATTTAAAAAACATTGTAAATTTGAAAGGTATCAATACAAACCTATGCTATATAATTTGTATGTTATTATTCTTTTTTATTGTCAGAGGGCTGTATAGTCACATTTTTGTTTCATGTCAGAAATATCAAACTAACATTCAGGTGCAAGGATGGCAAACAAGTGAGAAAAATGTAAATAGAAAAGGAGTTATAAAACGTCCTTCCCCTAACCCAGCCATCATCACAAACAACCTCAGCCTCACAACAATTTGTCATGAAAGACAGCAACTAGGCAATAGGTCCCCGACCCCTGACCTTACCGGGGGCTATAATTACTCATTCTGCCAAGGCAGGCAAATGACATTTTCAGGAACGTATCTAGCTGCTCGACTTGAGAACGTGTGTTGCAGGATTGATTAGAAAGGCACACCAAGTCCACATTGAGAAGGATTTTGCAAGATCAGGTGGTTTCTCAGTCGATGTTAAAATCAAATGAAATATTTTATCTAAAAATGCATCAATCATGCCTAAATTTTTGGGTAGGGTCCTAATGTTTGTATCTGAAATATCATTCCATGTTAAAGTCAAAACAAAATTGTCTTCATATTCATTACAAAAAATTTAGCTCTTTGTAGGACTAAAAATTTCCAAGATTCCATTGTGTCCACTCCCCCAAAATGTCTTTCCTTTTTCTAAAATTCGCACCTTGCCCCCCCCCCCCCTTTAATGATGATAGATGATAACAGGACATAGCAATTTTCTGCTCAATTAACTTATGTCATTTTCACAGTGAGGGTTGAAAAATTATTATCCCCGAAACACAGCTCACTCCCTCTTTTCTCTTCATCGTATATTGCTTTTTGGTCCCTCTATCAACGTATCATTTTTTTTCACACTGAGCCCAGAACGACAGATGATTGATAACTGTTTACATCACAACAAAATTTCACTACTTTTCTATTTCATTTCATTTCTATCCTCACAATATCAACAATCAATATTCTATCAAGCCCGATATATATTCAAGGTAGAATTGCTCAATTATTCGAGTGTGCAGAGTTTTTTTCCCTCTTCATAGAAAGCTAGCATTGATGGATCACCTATGAGTTAGAGCAGAGATAAGGCTTTATACCCGTCTTTTTATTAACAACGACAGTTAAATACGGTACTTTTTTCTCACCTTTAGGATGTTCTGGCCCTCCTATCTTTATGGCATTTGTCCCTATCAACTGCTTTAGACAAGAGGAAAAGGCTTTATAGGAGGTTTTGATAGAGTGATATCGGCAGATTGGGGATATAGATTCTTTCAAAGATGCTGAATACCTGTTCAAAAACAGATAGGCCTTTTATATCAGAAACGCATTATCCATGCTAATTTATTTTTCATGAAGCGTGTTCAGAAAGAGGATACTTTATAGCATAATTTGGAACCGATACCAATATTAGTTAATTTGATAATGCAAATTTTCAGGAAATACAGATTTTCAAATGTATATCTTTACAAAGATAAATGTGCGCTTTAACAGATAAATGAATCAAATTATTGCAAAAATGAGAAATTCCAAAGCCCATATTTTCCTCCACCCCTCTTTAAATGAACTTGTTTTTGTTTAATTCCATTGAAATTGTTTCATTATTTTCAGGAAATGTTTCATTTTCAATAACAATAACATCTTGGCACTCGGAATGATAATGTGAATCCTTCCACAATTTCAATGATATTTTGCATGCACTAACAGTGGGCTGTTCACACCATTCTCTTAGCCTGACTGATCTAGATTACATACACTGTGCTCAGGTGTTGTGATTTGGTGGCAAGACAAGCCTAGTCTGGCATGGCTGCCCTTCCATGACGAGTCTCGAGACACATCACCCTACGGAACACCCCTTTCTGAGACCATCTTCCAGCCTACTTCTCACCCCATCACCCCCTGAAAATAGACGTCTGTTCACTGAGAATTAGGATAACAATAGCAGCACAATGACATGGTGTCTGGGCTCACCCACAGAGGACAGTAAAGAGACTGGGAGGGGAGTGAACAAAAGACGTAGGAGATGAACAAAGGAAACAAAATAGAATCTTAAGTGTGCTTTAGAGCTCTGAAGATCAATATGCCAAACAATACCTAGAGGAAGAGTGAGAACCGAGGTGTACTGGTACGCATGTATAGGGTGATCTCTCCAGGTTTGAAGACATGCTTTTTATATTTGGAATCTACACACAAGTGATGAATTGCTAATAACATGTGAAAAGCCTCTTTTTTGCTTCAATGCAAAAGGGGTTTGTAAGTTTCCTGGTTTTAACTACTTCCTTCTCAGTCACTGATGTGAAAACATGCATAATTCTAAAGTTCTTTTCTCATTACAATTTCAATTTATCTTACTTTATTCAACCAAGAGAGATTTCTTTAAAAACATCTCCCATTCACCTGATGAATGATGAAAATCAGGAAATTCTACCACCACACATTATTTCCAAACGTTCTCCTCATCATGATCACAATTTTATCAAATAAAATGGAATGCTGAGTATATTCATCAAGTTCAATCTGTTTCTCTAAAAATTCCCCCCAAATATTTACAATTTACAAACAAAATTCAGAATAAGCTAGAATATGAGCCCACGATGCAAAAGAGAAAATAGTTGATACAACTAAATGTTATCAATTTCCCCAAACTTTGTTTGAATACACTTTTATCACACTCACCCTAAGACGTGGGTAAAAGTATCCATCGGAGCAGTACAACATGTTTTCTTCCAGGTTTGCTATATCACTTTAAATCCAAACAACTTTTGCCCCAAAACAGTTGGAACAAACTAAATGAGCAATTAAGATTATACAGGAACAGACACACACTGTGAGTGATTTCTTCTCTTGAAAAGAATATCCGAGGCTCCAATGAATTGTTCTTGCAGTGCTGGGACTGGCAGGGTGGAGAGCTAGCTACTTAGGCACTAAACATCCCTACTACTGACAAACCCAAGCTAAGATTAGCTCCAAAATATCTTTAAACCCTCGCAAAATTCTGACTAATCAACTTCACATCATCCTACTTTCAAGCCCTGCTTTCCTTTTCATCTTTCGCATTACCGAAAAAGAGCGCTAACTATTCATCACTCGCAATCCCGGGTTGCCGATTTGGGGATCCCGGGCATGGGATCGCGAGAAGGGATTACGACTGACATTTGGTTCTTGTTGCGGAGAAAGCAAAAAATCACTAATAATCCGGGGAAAGGATTATGACATAACTGTGCATCTGTTCCAAGTCAATTGATAATTATATCCAAATCAAAAGAGATCTTTAAACTGGCCTGTCAATACCATACCAAAATGAACATTCAGGTTAATTCCTCGAGATTCGTCATGCGCATCAAATTTCTATCTCAATGGTTGTGATTTCATATTCAATCCTTTATATATATCTAATCAAGATTGTATATATAAATAGAATTAAGTGATGGTGTGATCTGTATGAATACACAAAGTTGTTTGAAAATTATCTATAAATATTTAGAATGTTTAGAATCGATGATCAATATCTTTTCACCAAGACCAACATCATAAGTGGAAAAATGTTCATTAATACAATACTACTTAATCAATATAGTTTTAGGTTTCGGTCTGAAGAAAGTGCAAATTAAGATGAATCTGGGTAAAGAAATGCAAAGTTCATTGCAATACATGAAAGTTGCCTTGCACAGACCTCTCAACAAGCTAAAGAGGTTTTTAACAGACTACTAAAAGATCGATAGAAGGCCAAGTTCATTCAGAAACCGGTTATTTTATGGCATCCTTTTCCAGTGAGAGGCAGAGAAATTGAGATTGATAGAGATACACTTCGAAAGCCAACCTCTCTCGGTTGAGAAAAGACTCTCTCTGTCACCACAACCACAATTAAATTACCTGAAACTTAGCTTTTTGAGCCCAAAATTACAGCCTTGAATCTAATTACTGCAAGGGGTTTTATCTCTTCGTACCATGCCGCTGAGAAATTGCTGTTGGAATTGTTGGCCGTTCCAAGCACCTGGAAATAAAGTATTACTTGGTGCTTGCTGCTCCGGAACCATTGCATCCGATATATGGAGGAATTCTTTGTTGTGATAGTGCAGGATAGACGCAAGCGGCATCCCTTTTTAATTTGATAACCATTATTAAGACTGGGTTGTTGATGAAAGAACTACGGGGAGAGAGGAATTAGGTCGCACACAATGACGCCCCTCTATGGCCCTTTCATGCCCAACATGTAATTTTGTTTCAGTTGATGAAGTCATAATGTTTGGTAACCGTGGCGACCGAGCAGAAGACTGCACAAGAAGAAATGGGGCAACAAGATGTACTGCTCTCTTGTTTGCAAGACCTACCAAGCCTGGCATCTCTGATGTATGATTGCATTCAGAGTTATGATTAATTGAGGTACTTGTATTCTTACATTAGAGAGCCACAGAGCATTGGCGGGGGAGTCGTAGCTGGGAGACTGGAGGGAGTGATGGAATGATGCCGAGATTGAGACATGGCCGTCATCAGTATCATTAAAGTAAACCAACAAGCATCACATTCATACCCTCCCTGGTATGTCCCACAGTCATTGGCCAATACCTAGTCTCCATGCAAAGACCCTACCCAGATAGTTAATTAAGCGCAGCATATTATGAAGATTAGCTGTATCAGGGGGCAAGACTACCACTACTCCTGGCTGCTAAAAATATGGAAGGTGCTGTAGTAGTCTCACATTCAGAAAAAGTTGCTACTACAAGGGGCCACAAAAATAACCTTGTTCAGCTGGGTCTGCAATTGCAGACTAACCCAGGGCTACATCCATTTTCCTATTCAAACTTCAAATACCCCAGTCAACAACATAATTTAATTAATCTAATTGCATCAATGAAATATTTACACCATCAGGCCTATGTTTTTTCATGAAAATATGCCTATTTAGAAACATATTTTACATAATTTAATAATATAATGTGAATTAATGTAGATAGATGCAGTAAAAAAAACTGGGTTAGGATGTGAATAACGGATGTGAGGAGATGGAGAAAGGAGGGATTAATTGGGACACCCTCGCCCGCATCACTTTCAAATCCAAGGAAAATCAATTTGACTTCAAAAGACTTTTTACCGCTTCACCCGTATCCAGCAATTAACAAGGGATAAAACATCACGATTTGATTCTTTGGAAATTAACATTTCTTACAAATTGGGCTAAACAAATGCACAAATGAAAGGGATATATAAGGAGAAAACAAATCTTTATCCAGGAAAATTGGAAGGAATTAAAACTGATGATACAAAAGTTAAATTACTAATACAGATCAGTTGAATCATCGAGCTTGAAAATGGTAAAATAGATTTTGTATATTGTAAAAACTTTTTAATTGGTCTAATAGATCTTAGAATACGCAGCGCAAAAGAAAAATACATTATGTCTAATTGAACAAAAATGAATAATATCTGAACATAAAGAGAAAAAGATTCCTATTTGAATTTCTTATTTTCAAAGGATTCATAATAGTGTATTTTGGTTACAAAGCAATATCTACGTACAAAAGTATGTTTCCTCCCCTTTTGACTCACTCTCCAACCAAAACCATAATCATGCATTATGAATCCTGATCCCTCATTAAAACCTTAATGCTCTCTATGTTCAAGCTCGATTCTAATATTTTTTCATTTCCTATCAACCATACTTAAATGTGTCAGCATTTTCTGAAATAGAGAATAACATTATATGCAATATAAGAGTACAAACGATCCAACTTTCTGCCTGACAAACATACTCCGCACACGAATGAACCCACTTTCGCACTCCAGCAATTTTCCAGTAAAATTCACTTTTTCCATCAACGTCATTTTCCAGTTTGATGCATTTCTCCATAAAATGCAGAAATGCTAACCTAACATTTTCTCTTCATCTGTAATGTGCGCTACATATCTGCTGAACGTTCATAATGCTACTTCTATATGTGCTCAGATATTTACGTGTGATTTAACATATCTTTGCTACTTCAGCAATTTGGAAACAAATTTGGAAAATCTGACTGAATTTACCGACTAGAACAATTCCGCAATGAACAAAATACCAATTTGAAGAATATTTTCTTAAAACATATCATCTGACTCTACAACATTTTGACACATGATGTATCTAATATGGCTATCCCAGCAAGTTGAGTATGTGGGACTACATGAAATAGTTTGTACATACATATAACGGGTACATGTATGCCACACCCAGCACTATGCAGGAACGTTGCAAAAAACAACTCCCTTACCCCCGAGCTCAGACCACATAGCAAATAGACTCTCCCATTACAATTGCATTTGTTCGCAAATAAAACGTGGCATGTTTAAAATTAACTATGGAATGCACTATTGAAGGTCCATCATATGAATTTGTTTTCCACATAGCCCTAAGTCTCGTATCATACCGTATGAAAAATAATCTAATAGTACAACTCAGCTTGAGGGAATCAAATCCATAGTCAATTTGATTTCATTTTGTTTCTAATTCTGTCCTATTCATTCCATTCTGTAACCCATTTACACAACAAAAGATCAATCAACATTGATCAAATTAAATCAATGCAATTTGATATCATACTTTCGGTATTTATATCATAAATCTGTGTCATAGATCTAATTCATATCTGACACATTTTGCATTCATCCATTCCAAGGTAAAACTAGATTAAGCATTCACATTTAAATCTCAATTGCATAGTAAAATCTTGTGTTAGTGGCCAAGACTTTTCTATCCCTCATACAGCCATATATTTTTTTCAGTTAGCCAGCCAACAATCCACTTACATAAACTTGAGAAACTACTGAACTCGATGCATTCAGATTCACTGGCAGAAATAACTTTCAAAATATTACTGCATAGAAGAAATTGAGTTAATTTTAAACAGAGGATGATTCTTGAATAATCCTATTTACACTTCTTCACATGGATCAAAAGAGGGTAGTACAAGAAAGCAATAGCTGGTGTCAAGTAAAAGATATGGCTGGCTTAATGTCTTTCATTTTTTATTCCGATTGACATGTTATTTTCAGTTTATTCATCTGACAAGTTTCACATCCTGCTTCGTGCCTTGAGTCAATTTGGACCAATTTCTCAGCGGCCTTAAGCAAATACTAAAATGCAATAAAAAAAAAGTAATATTTCATATGGTCAAACTGCGGCGCCATGTTTGTTGTTTTGAGTCTGCTATCCCTTCCATATGAAATTGAGTGCACTCAATCATTAG